>JAODAL010012902.1:0-93464 GCA_025379985.1 Phyllomedusa bahiana | reverse complement strand
TTTTTGGGGCCTTATTTGGAGACGGGGTTGGGGTTTTTTATGGGGCCCATATGTATAGGCGACAGGGTTGGGGCAATCTATAGGGGCTATATATGTAGGCAGACAGGGCTTAGGGAAATCTATCGGGGCCCCATAGAAACAGACAGGGCTTAGGGTAATCTATAGGGGCCCCATACAGGCAGGCAGGGCTTAGGGTACTCTATAAGGGCCCCATACAGGTAGGCAGGGTTTAGGGTACTCTATAGGGGCCCCATACAGGTAGGCAGGGCTTAGAGTACTCTATAGGGGCCTCATACAGGTAGGCAGGGTTTAGGGTACTTTAAGGGCCCCAAATAGGTAGCCAGGGCTTAGGGTACTCTACGGGGGCCCATACAGGCTTGTAACCACCATCTTGCAGCCACTGAGTTCAGGAGTCTAGGGTGCAGAGGTGAGTGCAAGCAGGTGCCCAGAAGGCGCCCCCCCCCCTCCCTCCCTCCCCCCCTCATCCACTGAGTCCCGGCTGGAGTTCATATGGCAAGGTTATAATACCCCTTTTCTCCTCCCCCAAATTAGCCCCTTCACTTAGTAGTGGACTGTCTGTAGCAGTGAGAGCTGAAGGTGCTGTGCTGTGAATGTTTATACTGCCAGTGCCTGGAAGTGTTTTCTTTCCCCTCTTCACATGGTCTGTACCTGCTGCTGGGACACCAGTGAGCACTGTGAATCTGACCTTTTTTTTTGCATGCTGCCGTGGTTGGTGTCATCTTCTTTCTTCTCCCTCCCTCTCTATCCCCACGGTCCTGTCTCTGCCGGACAGGGGAGGAGGAGCACGGGGGTGTGGTGAGCAGGAGAAGAACAGTCAGTGTCCGTGACACACTGACTGCTCCTGCGCTGCTGAGGACACGGCTCTGTTCCCTCACCTGCTGTGACCCACCCCCGTAAATTTTCAGTTGTGGAGTCTATGACGGCAGCCCCCATTTAGGCTATGTTCACACGGTTATTTCAGAATGTATTTACATCGGATTGCCGATCGTAAATTTCGTTCTGAAATCAGTTGAAATCAGTTGCAAAAAGTGCCACTAACTGTGGCACTTTTGTAACTGATTTCCCGACGGGTTCACCATCTCCAATCAAATTTTAGGGGTTGTGAATCCGTCCGTAAATAATTGACATGCACATTGTTTTTCCGTACGGATTGCCGTCGTCAATCCGCGGCGGCAATCCGGCACGGAAATACGCCGTGTGTGAACGACGAGCCGTATTTCTATTGAAATCAATAGAAAATAGGCTGTGACTTGTTTCTGACTGATTTGCCGACGGATTTATGATCGTCAATCCGTCGGCAAATACGCGGCGAAATAAGCCGTGTAAACGAGGCCTTAATCACACAGGGCAGGCCGGCCGGGGAACGCTGTCAGGGTAGCAGACGAAGTAGCTGCTGCTACAGGGTCCGAGACCTGAGTCTAGGGGGCCCTGCCGGGCCCCCCTAGACGTGCGGGCCCCGTAGCACTTGCTTTGTCTGCTACCCCTGTAGTTCTGCCCCTGGGGCTCATGCTGCATTCCAGGACAGGGATAGTGTATGTCCAGTGAAACTAAAATGGTGGTTGAAAGACTCCTTTTTCCGGCACTTTTTAATCTGGGATCATGCAGGTTTGGGGCTCATGCTGTGGCCCAGGACAGGTATAGTCAATGTCTAGTGAAACTAAATGGTGGTTGAAAGACTCCTTTTTCAGGCATTTTTTAAACTGGGATCATGCGGGTTTTGGGGGCTCATGCTGTGGCCCAGGACAGGTTAGTCAATGTTTTGTGAAACAAAATGGGGGTTTTGAAAGACTCCTATTTCCACACTCTTTAATCTGGGGGCAAAACAGGTTTTAATTTGGTTTCATACTGCGGTACAGGACAGCCCGGGGGCGTCGCTAGGCAGAAATGTTGGGCCAAGCCCCAAATTTCCCCTCCCCTGTGCCTTTTAACCTCAGATCGTCGGCACTGAATGTCCCCTCCCAGAGCGGACTATCTTTTATTTTTCCCCTCCCCGGGGAAACACATGCGGCCGGGGTTTTGTAAGTAAACCCTTGCGGGAGGGAGGGAGACTGCCCGGGGGGGGATCGGGCGCCTTAGGGGGGGGCCGGGGCTGCTCACTAATGAATTTCCTGACTCTGTCCCCCCTGCACCCACAGCCGCAAAAGGGGCAGGAATTTCACCCCTCTTACACGATGGGGGGTCCGCCCCCGGCTGTCCCTGGGTCCCACACCATCTCCTGCCTGCAGTTACGTGTTTTTATTATGGATTCAACAAGCTTCCACAGGTGCCGGATCATAAACCCTCAAGTGAGTGAGTAGCCTCACTGTAAAAAGCCCAAATTGCTAGATAGTATAATAGGAAACAACATGAATTTTGAACTAAATGTATAAAGTCGGGTCCCAATTTTATACATATGTGTAGGGTGTCTATACTTGTTTTTGGGGTTTGTGAAATGCATGGTTTGTCTAAAACATGTGTGTGTATGTTTAGGGCATGGGGTGTTTTTGGCCCTTTTAAAGTGTGTGTATGTGTATGAATGTGGTTATGTGTATACATGTGTGGGGTATGTGTATCAGGGTTTTGTAGGGTTTTTTCATGTTTGTGAAAGTCAGACATGTGCGTGTATGTGTATGCATGTGTGGATGTGAAATACATTTGTGTTATGTCTATACATGTGTGTGTAGTGAAAAACAGGGGTGTATTTTGGTTCCCATGTGTTATGCATGGGTGGGGTTTGTAAATATTATGGGGTAACATATGTGTCCATACATGTGTATGCATGTGTGTGAAATGGTCATAAAAAATGGGCTATACTTGTGTGTATGTGTATGCATGTGTGTGATGGTTTGCAGGGTGGGGATGTGTCTAACATATGGAAATGCATGTATGTGTATGCATGTATGTTTTTGTGAAATGAAATGGTGTGTTGTGTATACTTTTGGGTTTTTGGTTACATGTTGGGGTATGTTATCATGTGGGGTGTGTGAAATGTTTTATACATTTGTGTGTATGCTATACATGTGTGTGTATGTGTATAGTGTAATGTGTATGTACGTGTTTTTGTGTATATGTATGTATGCAAATGTGTATGTACTGAATGTCACAAATATCAAAATTATACCTCTTTCACGTGACAAAAAACATTTTCCTCCCCGGGTTTTGGCCCTTACAAATGTAAAATACAACCTGTTTTATGATTTTTATTTGTTAGAATTTTTATCCCTGTCATTTGTCGGGGTTCCTAGGGTTTTAACTGCTGCGCCAGGTTTAAGGTGGGGTTTCCAAAAGGGCCGTAACTGCCGGGTACTTTTTTTGGGGCGTATTTGCCAAAATTAAACCCCCCATGTGCCCCACAATTATTGAAATTCCATTGGGCTCTCATAAACTTTTAATACGTCTGTCTCCCCCCTTTACAAAAAACATCGTATCGTACGTGGGGGGAAAAAGGGAAGGTCATTTCTTCGTGGGTTTTTACCGGCGCTGATGTTTTGGTAGGAATGGAGGGGCCCCCCTCCCAAGGGCCCCCTTAAAAAATTTGCACAGCGACTGTGGGTTGTGTAGATTTAACATGCGGCATTTACCCATGTGAACAGGGCCCTTTAAGGGTATTTTACAACATTTCCCTGGGGCACCCTATACGGCCACCCCCACCATACTTTTCACTTTCCCCTGAAAGAATTGACCTGTCACTTTTTTTTAAAGGGCGGGTTCTTTTGTTCCGGGAAAACAACCAGAAAACCCAAGCCCTCACCGCAATGTTTTTAAAACCGAATTTGGGGGCGCACTTTGGCGAAATTACAGCTTTTATGTCCCAAAAATACACTGTGTTTGTTCACCCCACTTTTAATGTGGCCCTGAAAGTTTCCGGCGGGGAAATTTGCGCTTAAAATACGCCCGACATACGGGCCGACATTAGGTAATTATAGGTCTCCTGAGAGCTGGGGTTTCCCCGTTCAGGGGAGAATAAAAAAATCTAGGGACGCGCTGGTACAGTTTTTTTTTCGTAAAATACATCTGCAGTTCCCCAAGGGGGCGTAAAAATTTGGGCCTGTTTAAAACTCCCCCCTACTGAGAAAAATTTAAACCCAAAAAGGGGCCCGGGCCCCCGGATGTTTTGGGACCCTGGGAAACCCCCCCTGGGAAAAGTTTTGTTAATGTCCATGAAATTTAAAATGGTGGTTAAAAAGACTCCTTTTTCCGGGCATTTTTTAAAATGGGGGGGTTTCCAAGCAGGTTTGGGGCTCAGCTGGTTCCCTTTGGAAAGGGATTTTAAAAAGTCCGGGTTTCAAGAAAAAATGATGGTTCAAATCATACTGCCTTTCCTGGAAATTTTTTTAATTTTTGGGGGTATGTGGTACAAGACGGGGGAAATAGTAAAAGGGTGTGTGATTTTTTTTCTTTTGTTTTTTAAAACCCAAAGTGTGTTGCCTTAGGCCGTTTTCACAGGCTTATTTGTCTTGGGAGGGGGCTCCCGTACCCCGGCCGGTTTTTCCCGCTGTAGTCCCGGCCCCAAAAATCCGTCATTTAAGTACATAACCCCACTGCCCATTGAAAAACATTTGGTTTCCCGTCGCTCCTACTCGCCTCGGCAAATTTCTCCCGGGGCAGGGAGAAAGTGACATGAACATTTATTTACGGGGGAGCGCCTTTGTTAATGCTTTGTTTGGGGCCCGGGGGGCCTGTTTTCCCACCGCCGCGCTCCCGGGCCCCCGGCCCCTTTTAACGAGGGATTTGGGCCGCAACCCGGGGCTCGCAAACCCGGGCGGGAATAACCCTTTTGAAGGGGGCCTTGATTTTGCACAATCCATTTAAAGTTGTGGTTTTTAAATTTCCCAAACTTCTCCAGCCCTTTTTGGGTGAAAGAATAAAGGTGTTGTTGCTCCCCCAAATAAAATTTAATGGTCCGGTGTTTAATCTATCATCAAACCAATGAATTTTTATTGGTTTTGCCGTTATCGACCATCGACCCGATGACGATAGTCAAGGGTAATCGCTAAACCTGGGAATTAATTAAAAGATAAGACAATTAGGTACAGGTGAGTGTCAGGGGCATATCTATAGGGGGTGCAGAGGTAGCAGTCGCTAACAGGCCCTGCAGCTTTAGGGGGCCCAGAAGCCCCTTTGCCACATAGGAGTCATTTTAAAAAGGCAAACCCTTTTAGTGAGGGGCCCCTTTCACTTTTTTTTCAGTTAAACCCAGGAGCTTCAAGTTACACCTCTGGTGAGCATGGAGAAGAAAGAGGATATCTTTTTTGCCTGAAGAAGAAAAGTGCAATGGGAAGAATACCAACCAAATAGAGAAAAATTTCAGTGAAAGGGCAGATTTGGGATGTAGCTTTCGAGGTTTTATGGAATATACGTGTCTAACCCAAAAAATTTTGTAACGCCCGGAAAGAGGGGGCTCAGCTACGTTTATTAGGAGGCAAAAGCTCACATAACAGGTGGTGTATTGTGTGTTATAGAAAATATAAATGGGAGGAGAAGAAATCAGTGCATCTAGAGCAGTAGGAGATAGCAACCAGGGTTAGTCTGGAATATAAAACAAAAAAAAAACTCCCCCTTAAAATAGCTGTAAGGGAAACCCCCAATTTGCCGTTTTGTGCACAGACCTGCACTCCAAGATGCGTACAACGCAGTGCAAGACGAAACTCCAGGGGGTAAGGGGAAACCTTTTTGGGGGGAAAAAAAAGAAGAATTTCTTAGAAAAGTTGCCCAAAAATTGAGCACACGGGATCAAAGGGGCATCATGACTGACGCGTTTTGGGCAACATAGTGCCCAAGGGCCCCAGCTTTTGTTATTTTTTGGGGGCAAAAGCCCCCCCATGTGTATTGTACAGTATAGAAAATATAAAAGGGAGTAGAAGAAAACAGTGCAGCTCGAGCAGTAGGAGACAGAAACCTTGTGGATCTCATCAGAGTTGGGTTTGTCTTGCATTGTTGTGCGTCATGTAATGGATCTGGCACTGCTGTTATTTTTGGTTTTCTAGGCCTTAGTATCCAGCATTACAGTATTGCAGTGAAACGGAGGGATGTTCCAAAAGTACTAACTGCTTCACAGTCTGTTGGGGATGGTAAATGATAAACCTATATACCCGCTCGTTCCAGCGCTGCTGACAATTATTCTCCATTTGACAAGCAGTTAGTACTTTTGGAACAACCCTTTAACAGTAATAAGCACTATCCCTTTTCATTTAATTGGGAATACCAGAGCTGTATCACACAGGCACACAACTAGTGCACATGAGCAGCAGTAACCTACAGCTATACAAGAGTATATAATGTAATATAATGGACATCTATCACAGCAATCCAGTACATAAAACAAAAGAACATAAAAACCCCTTTGGGTTTGGTTGCCCCATTACTTTTTGACAGAAGTTCAAAGCACAAATAGGTAACGGTTTATAATTTTTTTATTTATGGGACACTGTGGCATGCTAGCATTAGCCTTGTGGTCTTTCAGCATTGATATGGGGTCTCTGTGACTGGCTAGCAATTGCATAGAATCATTTTGAACTTGTATGGTATTATGGCACTCCAGTTCCAACCATAGTGACTTTATCTCAGTTCCAGCCACTATGACCCCATACCAGTTCCAGCCACACTGACTTCATGCTGGTTCCAGCCACAATGACCTCATACTGGATCCAGTCACAATGACCACATACTGGATCCAGCCACAATGACCACATACTAGTTCCATCCACAACGACTTCCTACCAGTTCCAGCCACAATAACTTCATACCAGTTCCAGCCACAATGATTCCACACAAGTGTTAGACAGTCACAGATTTTGTAATAAAGCTACTGACCCAAAGCACTGAAAATGCCACAAAGGAAAATAAGTTTTTAGTGTTTTTTCCCTCCCTTTTGAATTATGGCTTCTGGTGTATTGGTTATGGTCCTATCCTTTTTTTCCCTTATTTTTTATGACAGTTTAAAGTTATTATTTTTGCAATACATATCTTTTCAATTTTGTTTTATTTGAAAACATTTTATTGGAGATATTTCTATATTTTGGGGATATTATATATTTTTTATTAATTTTATATATGAATTTTTCATTTAAATTTAAATAATTAAATTTTTTATACGTTTGATAATTATATAAATTATTTTTTTTTTATTTTACTGGGTTTTTTTTAAATTGAAAATAAGGGACATTTTTGCCCCCCCACAGCAAATTTTGCTTCACTTCAACTCCCAGGTAGACAGACCACATTACATAGGTCTGCCTGTCGGGGTAACGCGCCTAATTGTCTAATGATAAAAAGTGTGGTTCGAACACCTCCAGAAAAGCCCCCAGAAAAACCTCCCCCCACGTTTTTGCATTCGGGAAAATGGAGCTTTAAAAACAAGCGCCTAACCTTCTTAGGTGCATTAGACATGTAGCCCGGCCAGTTTAGGTGATTGTACGCCAGAAAAAAGGGGGAAGAACCCTTACATACATGTTGCCCTATGTGAGGATTCATAAAATATAAATGGATGGCACTCGTGAGGTAGAATATCTGTAAAGCTTGTATTCCATGGGTGCTAGTTAATAAACAGAATGATTCTTGAAAAAGAGATTTGACTGCATTCCGATCTTGATGCAATGTGAATTTTATTTAACACGCTCCAGATAGGATATATATACAGTGAACAGTGACTTATGTGTCACATGTTGCCCTATGTGCGGATTCAGCACTGAATTTGCCACAGGAATTGACATGGCCAGTTGTTTTCAAGCACTAAAACGAAATCAGTGCTGTAACGGTCTGGTAGTGGATCCACTGGACCACTGCAAGCGATGACGTAAGCCACGCCAGGGAGCGGAATCTAAGTAGCCCCCGGTTTTCACCAGAGCCCGCCGCAAAGCGGGATGGACTTGCTGCGACGGGAGTCTACCAGGTCGCTTCCACTGGCGGGACTTGTTGCGGTGGCGGCCAAGGGTAGGCGAGGTACCGATCCAACAGGCAGGCTCGTAGTCGGGGACAGGCAGGAGGTCAGGACAGGCGGCAGAGGTTCTTGAACGTGGACAGGCAGAAGGTCAGGGCAGGCGGCAAGAATCGTGGTCAGTAAACGTAAGCAGGGTTCGGTACACAGTAGGCAAGACAAGACTCTTTGGAACGCTTTCTCGTTAGGCATGAGCACTAAGGATCCGGCAAGGCTGCCAGAAGGGGCCGGACTTAAATAGGGACTGTGCCCGGAAAAGACCAATTACCGGCGCACTGTCCCTTAAATTTCACACTGCCGGGCGTGCGCCGCGCCCTAGGGAGCAGGGCCGCGCGCGCCGCGGGACTGAGACAGGACTGAGCAGGAGCGTGGCCGGGTAAGTGAACGCCCGCAGAAACAGGGGAGTGACGGACCCCGGACCCGACGTGCGGGGCGGGGCGCCGCTGGGTGTTGGGGCACGGATGCGCCTGCGACCCGGACGGGGGTCGCAGGGGCATCCGTGACAGTACCCCCCTCCCTTGGGCTCCCCCCTCTTTCTGGAGTGGAGGAATTTCTGGATGATGCCACGGTTCAGGATGTTCTCCTCCGGCTCCCAAGACCTCTCCTCGGGACCGAACCCCTTCCAGTCCACTAGAAAGTACCGTCTCCCTCTAGTTCTCTTCATACCCAAGATCTCCTTGACCTCAAAGACATTGGGAGCATCAACCACAGACGGAGGAGGGACCGACTTCTGAGAGAAACGGTTAAGGACCAGGGGTTTTAGTAATGAGACATGAAATGAGTTGGGAATTCGCATGGTAGGAGGGAGCCGGAGTTTGTAAGAGACGGGGTTAATTTGACTGATAACCTCGAAGGGTCCTAGGAAGCGGGGACCCAGTTTGTAGGAAGGCATCTTAAGGCGGACATATCTGGCTGACAGCCACACCTTGTCACCTGGGGAGAAGACAGGAGGAGGGCTTCTTCTTTTATCGGCTTGGGACTTTGTGCGCTCGGAAGCATGGAGCAGAGACTGGCGGTCAACAATGGTCGTCAGATCCGCCAGGCTGGGTAACGGCACTTTGGCGGGATCCATGGCCAGTTCCAACTGTAACGGTCTGGTAGTGGATCCACTGGACCACCGCAAGCGATGGTGGAAGCCCACGCCAGGGAGCGGAATCTAAGTAGGTCCCGGTATTCACCAGAGCCCGCCGCAAAGCGGGATGGACTTGCTGCGGCGGGAGTCTACCAGGTCGCTTCCACTGGCGGGACTTGCTTGCGGTGGCGGCCAAGGGTAGGCGAGGTACAGATTCGACAGGCAGGCTCGTAGTCGGGGACAGGCAGGAGGTCAGGGCAGGCTGCAGAGGTTCTTGAACGTGGACAGGCAGAAGGTCAGGGCAGGCGGCAAGATTCGTGGTCGGTAAACGTAAGCAGGGTTCGGTACACGGTAGGCAAGACAAGACTCTTTGGAACGCTTTCTCGTTAGGCATGAGCACTAAGGATCCGGCAAGGCTGCCAGGAAGGGGCCGGACTTAAATAGGGACAGTGCCCGGCAAAGACCAATTACCGGCGCACTGTCCCTTTAAATTTCACACTGCCGGCGCGCGCGCGCCCTAGGGAGCGGGGCCGCGCGCGCCGCGGGACTGAGACAGGCTGAGCAGGAGCGTGGCCGGGTAAGTGAACGCCGGCAGAGACAGGGGGGTGAGCGGACCCCGGACCCAATGTGCGGGACGGGGCGCCGCTGGGTGTCGGAGCACGGATGCGCCTACGACCCGGGACGGGGGTTGCAGGGGCATCCGTGACAAGTGACTACAAAGCCACACTTACAGCTCAATGGCTGGTGGATACACTGGATACCAGCAGCAGGCGTCTCTGGCCCTTGTGCTGCATGGGAAAAGATAACAGGTGTCGTTAATTAATGAGCAAATGCTCTAGCTACTAGTTCACACCAGTGTGCAAGATGCCACAGTATAACACATGGGGAAACTGCAAAATATGCAACAATACCGATGAAAATTGCATATAAATAAAGCGATACATCCGTGACAAGTGCCATGGAAAATCAGCATTGCGTGCTCTGCGTTGTGGATTTTCCATTAGAAATAATGTGAAGCCGATTGCAGTGAGATTTGGAAGCCAACTCTCTTGTTGAATTGACTGCCGAAACCAAAGATGAACACACCTTATCCTCTTAAGTTGCACTCTACTGATCCCTCTTCAGTGTAACCTTACCAGTTTATTGCAGAGGTCTCGGAATTATTTCTACTAATGCATACGTTTCCGAAATGGCATCAATTATAATCATTACTGCTGCAGACACATCGCCCGTACCAACATCCTTTCTGGAATAATAATAAAATCTTTCACATAAGAATATGGGGAAATGTATTTCTGAATATGTTAAAATGCCAATTACATAAAAAAAAATCATATTCTTTGGTCTTCGAGTGTTTTTTTTTTACAGAAATACAGACACATTAGGGAACCATTAATCATTGGCATTTAAATAAAGAAGGAGAGCGCATTAATAATGGTTGGCAATTACCTAGCTGAGCATTCTCGACTTTCCGTAGCTCCAACCTGTGTTGCTAGGAGAGCGTGCCCCTTCCTTTTATACACGCTGTGCAGCATTGTCAGATACCAGCAATCAGGAGACGTTTTAAAGGGAATTAATAATGTAATTCCAGGCACCTACACATGTGAAATTGGGGCCAATGGATTCACTTGGACGTCATAGATACAGCTTTCTATAGCTTTAAATGACCGTGTATAAAGGGGCTTTAAAATGTGTAATGTGATTACAAACCAGGTTTACCCGGTCCCATTACACAACAATTCCCACCTTTCATGGATGAATTAATATCAGATATAGTATTGGATTGCATCATGGATAATCACATTCTCCTCGGTCTGTCCATAGCAGACATTTGTTCCGAACATTCTAAAAACATAGAATATCTGATTGGTCAGAAATCTTATTCATTTGTCCTGTGTCTCTCCCTGTATTCAGTGTGGGGGTCAGTAGTGGTACACTGCTACTATGGAGCCATTATTTTTGTATGGAGGTTTTAGAAGGTACCTCCTCATTGTGCCCCCTCACTCAGAAACTGTGCCTTATTAGAGTGCCCCCTACTCATTTATTGGGCCTCCCTATAGTGAAAATAATACTGCCACCCCTCAGTTATTGTATTTCCATCTTAGTAATGTAGCAACCCGCTAAATAATAAAACTGGTACACACCTAGCATATCACATATGCAACTGTTTTGTCTCTTCATATGCCAGGATGTGATACCTCAGCAAGCACAGGCAAATGCTATGATGTTATTGCAATGGCCTGTGCAAGAATCCTGTTCATCTCATAGACTGCAGTCCAATAGCAGCCTGTAGCCTATAAAATTATATGGTGAAATGGCAGTCGACCTGAAATCTGGGACAAAAATCTGTGGTTTGCACTCAGAGAGCGACATGTATGAATTCGAATGCGTACTTTTTTTTACTTGGCGCCGACACCACAGTTCTAAATAGATATAGAAGAGTGTAGAATACGACAGATTTTTGGCGTATTACATAGAACTTAATGCGCCAAGTTTGGCGCATTACACTCTATGCCCAGACAAAGTTTGGCGCATTAAGCTTTATGTAATGCGCCAAAAATCTTCATACTGTCGTATTCTACACTCTTCTATATCTATTTAGAACTGGAGTGTCGGCGCCAAGTAAAAAAAAGTACGCATTCGAATTCATACATGTCGTCCAGAATGTTTAGTGCTAGCAATGCCCCCAGTTAGTAGGCTACATATACTATGAATCATGGGTATTATTATAATAGATGTAGAACATCAGGAAGATTATAGCATATAGTTTATAATATATTTAAAGTTTGATAAAATAAAAGGTGTTTTGCCACAATCTCATTTCATACTTCCTGTATCCAGCTCATCAGCTCTGTGTGCTCAGAAGGGGGCGTGGGTGATTTGTTTGAATTGCATATCACGTGACCCTGCAGGATGACATCACCATGCCTTTCCTCTCTTTAGTCAAAGAAAGGTCTGTTTATGTGTAGGACTGTAAGTAGCTACATTGTAGCTCAGAGGTAAACCTTTTGCCTCCAGGCACAAGGGTCCTAGGTTCAAATCCCTGCAGGAACAAAACCTGTGGATTTGATTTTTCTTTACCAATTCACAGACCTGATTGAGGCTTCTTTTTAATTTATCTGCACTGTTTGACTAATTACTAAGGAGTACAGAGGACGGGAGTACAATGACAGCACCTGGGGTTGAACATTCAGTAGCTGCCTGAGAGGAGAGGTGATGTCTGAGCATGTGCCACCAGGACTGAGGAGCTCTCAGCCCTGGTCGTATCCCCTGGAGACGAGCTGTAAACAATAAATCACTAAAGGAGCAGCTAAAACAAAAACGGTGCAGAATTTTTAATAATGATGAATGGTGAATGTTTATTATTTAATTTACAAACTTCCCACATCAATTTTACTTCATGGCAAAACCCCTTTAAGAATTTCTCAACTGCTTAAAATATGATGAGCGGCTCCTCTGGACACCAGGTGAAAGCCCCATTTTCCTATTTTCTTGTACATTGTGTGTAAAGTCCATGACTCAAAGAAGCTCCTGTCCTCACCATAGAAAGTGATTTCCAGCTTCCAGCAGCTCTTTCTGATGTTACATGTAAAGATTTGCTTTATCCTATATTAGTTATCTGCTTCATTTCCTTACATCTGCATTCTGCATTATGTTGGTGACGTTTTGGGGCTTTGGAAGCAATTAACAGTTTTCCATGATTATGGTTTCAACATACAATGGTCCCAAAACTAATTAATATTGTATGTTGAGGAACCTCTGTAAAGAGATGCGGATATAGCAGAGTTTAAATTAACGGTGATATCACTTTTCATGTTATCTGCTCTTAACGAAGCCTTTGAAAAGCATTGACAAAGTTGAGATAACATTCTGTGCCAAGATACTATGGTGCGTTACCTGTTAAGTTTCATTTGGCTACATCAAATGAGATGAGTGTAGTAATGTGATTGTTTTCCCTTTTTATATTTTATATTTTTATTGTATATTGTATTAGGGGATAAAGAGAGATTTTATAAGGAATGTATTTCATGTGGAAATGCAATTAATTAGTGGCACAAACATACTAGTAGAACCAAACGATAGGGTAGGTTAACACGGCAGTTTTCCTGTGTTAAATTTTAGTGTTAAATGCAAAGAGAAATACGTACAGTAATTTTTGCTTAATTGATCAGATATTAGAGTGTCTGACTCCCCCTCCTATCTTCTAACTAAAAGAAGCATTAATTGCTAGTCCTTCAAAAGCACACACTTATGACATTACCAAGTTTAATTGTCCAAATTATGAAAAGAAAGTGGGACACATCAGTCACTATTTTTTTTTTTTAGAGAATTTCTTTTTGCTTTCTGTCTTTTCAAAATGAATGTGTGTGTGCATATACAGTATATAAACACACACATTAATTTAGAATTCATAGATAGATAGATAGATAGAAAGATAGATAGATACAGTTGAAACCAGGAGTTTACATGCACTATATAAAAGACACATATACATGTTTTCGCACTATCTGACATGAAATTAAAATAAACCTGACCTGTTTTAGGTCAATTAGGAACCAAAATTATTTATATTTGCCAAATGCTGGAATAATGAGAGAGATAACTTTTAAGGCATTTTATTACTTTTTGCAAAGTCAAAAGTTTCCATACACTAGGATTACAAAGCTTTTAAACAATTTGAGACAGTCCATATGATGACGTCATGTTTTTGAAAGCTTCTGATTCAGGTTAATTGGCAACATCTGAGTTAATTAGAGAAACACCTAAAACAGATAAGGTTTATTCTGATTTCATGTCAAAATGAATGTGTGTGTATATATATATATGCTCTTTTCAGATAAGAAAAAGAGCAGGGAGAGGTGGTCGGTAACGAAGAGAAACTTGTGTATACTAACAGTAGATGAAATATCTCCTGAACAAAGTAGAATTAGAACAGCAATGTTTTTGGTAATAGTTTTCATTTCCCTTTTCCTAAAGCTAATCAATGTGGTGAAAAAAACCCTTTAAGGAGGAGTTTTGTATGAAATGGCAGCAAAGTAGACATGCTGCCCATCCATGCAAACTTATAGGAACTATAATATTACTATTATTATTATTATTTATTTTAGAGCGCCCTCAGTTCCAGAGCGCTGTACAATCGGGTTGCATACATAACATAGGTCAAATAAGTACAAGGGAGACAACTTAATAAATAAATACTGGTACAGGAGGAGAGAGGTCCCTGCCCGTGAGGGCTTACAGTCTACAAGGAAGGTGGGGAGAGACAGAAGGTGAGGGGCAGACATGTTTGTGGGGTGGCGTGGCAGCAATGGGGTTAATGTTGGGTATAGGCAATCCTGAAGAGATGGGTTTTCAGGTTGCTTTTGAGGCTAGTGAGAGAGGGGGAGAGTCTGAGGTGTTGGGGCAGTGAGTTCCAGAGTGTGGGGGAAGCACGGGAGAAGTCTTGGAGACGGTTGTGTGAGGAGATGATAAGAGGAGAGCAGAGAAGGAGCGGAGATTGCGTGAGGGGAGGTATTTAGAGGTTAAGGCAGAGATGAATAGAGGGGAGAGGTTATGGAGAGCTTTGTAGGTCATGGTTAGTAACTTGAACTGGATTCGCTGAGCAATGGGCAGCCACTGAAGGGATTAGCAGAGGGGAGAGGCAGAGGAGTATCGAGGAGAGAGGTGAATTAGACGGGCGGCAGAGTTAAGGATGGATTGGAGGGGAGCGAGAGTGCTAGATGGGAGGCCACAGAGAAGAATGTTGCAATAGTCTAGGCGGGAGGTGACGGGGGCGTGCACAAGCATTTTTGTGCTTTCAAAGTTAAGGAATGAGCGGATACGGGAGATATTTTTCAGGTGGAGGCGGCAGGCGGAGGTGAGGGCTTGGATGTGCGGTTTAAAGGACAGATTGGAGTCAAAGGTTATCCCAAGGCAGCGGATTTGTGGAGCCGGTGAGAGAGGGTAACCGTTAACTGTGATAGAGAGATCAGGTGGAGGGATAGAGTGGGATGGGGGGGAAGATAATGAATTCAGTTTTCTCCACGTTTAGTTTCAGGAGCCGGGAGGAGAAGAAGGTGGATATCAAACTACATGGAAGAAGTCAAGCTCAAATATATCTACTGCAATCCTGTTGTCTAATAATGACAAAATAATTTCACGATGCTCTATTTCTGCTCAACCCTCCTAAATAACTATACGTACCTCCCAACATTTAGCGAACAGAAAGAGAGACTCATCAGGCCATGCCTCAAACCATGCCCGAGCACATAACATCACACCAGGCCACGCCTCTCAACACCTAAACATGGCACCCCATCACAGCAGGCCTCTCAACCATGCCCCAAAGGTGCACCACAGTAGGCCATGCCTCTGTGTGCAATCACATACTGTACCATCACCCCTCTAACAACACTTAAACATGGCACCCTACCAGGCCAGGCCTTTAATTATGCCCCATACTTGGCACCTCATCAGGCCATGCCTCCAACCATGCCCAAGCACACACAATCATGCAAAGCTTTCTTCAGGGCCAAAATTAGTTTCTAGGGTTAGTAAAGATGTATTTCTATAAAATATTTCATATAAATTTCATATAAATAAATAAATATATACAAATAGTTGTAATTCATCCGACTATGATGAGCCACTCCCTGCTGAGTCTTAGGCCATGTTCACACGGCTTAAAATGGGCCGTATTTTGGTCCGTAATTACGCGCCGGAGTGCGCAAATTACGGGCTGAAAACGGCCCAGTCATTACAGTAATCCACAGTTCTCCTAGAGAACTATGGATTACGTCTCCTCTCCCTGCTCGGCGAATCCGCCGGGCGGGGAGATAAGTGACATGTGAATTACCAGCAGCGTATAGGCGCCGCTGGTACTGCACGTCTCGGGGCCGGCGAAGTGCCGGCCCCCGCTCACTCCTCCGCTGCCGCCCCCGTCCACACGGCGTAATTGCGGGGCATTTTTACGTCCCGCAGTTAAGCCGTGTGAACATAGCCTTATCTCTAGCACATAAGCTTGTTCATTTAAGTGAATAAATTCTCACGTTTAGAGCTCTGCAACTTTGTGCACTACAGATTACAAATCTCTTGCACTCATGTCACTGTAACAGGATCATCTAGGAATAGAAGAGCTGATATGCTATGGAACCACCCAGGAAGTGTGAGTCTGAAGCTGGCTGTGGCTATGTAAGTCTGAAACTGCATGGTGAAAAAAAAATTTAATGAGGTCCTATGGGTAAGTAGGAATGAAGGAAAGGCAATATTCTTTGTGGGAAAGCCCCTGTAAATAATGCATGGTACAATACTGCATCTTGGATTATATGAATAATTTACTCATTACATAGACCTGAAACCAGAAGCAGTATAAAAACATCCTAGCAGATTTCTTCGAAAACTGAAAGCAATATATTTTTTAAAGTGGGGAATAAATAAATCATGCTTAATTAACCACAAAATAAGTAAATGAAACTTGGTTGTGTTTCACTTTCGCATAGTAATGACGCTCTCTCCTTCTCTCTCGATTTATTAAAGACTTACAATTTGTTGGGGGGTAAGGTAGGGTGGATTTAAGTATTACCAACATGAAGTATTGTTGCAACACAAACCCGTTGTAACGGCCAGGACAGTGGATCCTCTGGACCACCGCAAGCGATGGTGTAAGCCACGCCAGGAAGTGGTCTAAGTAGGTCCCGGTATTCACCAGAGCCCGCCGCAAAGCGGGATGGACTTGCTGCGGCGGGAGTCTACCAGGTCACAACCCCTGACGTGACTTGCTTGCGGTGGCAGCCAAGGTGTAGCGTGGTATAGAATCGTGAGGCGTAGACGTAGTCGGGGATAGGCGGCAAGGTCAGGGCAGGCGGCAGAGGTTCGTGGTCAATAGACGTAGCAAGAGGGTCAGGGCAGGCGGCAAGGTTCAGAGTCGAGAAACGTAGGCGGAGGTCAGGAACACGGCAGAGACAAGAACAAAGATAACGCTTTCTCTAGGGCAAGGAGGCAACAAAGATCCAGCAGGAAGTGACGTGGATCCATAAACTATATAGGGTCAGCGCCCGGCAATTAACCAATTACCGGCGCGTTAGCCCTTTAAATTTACATGAACGAGCGCGCGCTAGGGGACGCGAACGCGCTTTGCGGCTGGCAGGGGAAGAGAGCAGGACCAGAGCGTGGTCAGGTAAGTGGATGGGGCGGGTGCGCCCACGGCCAGTAGCATGGCCAGCGGCGCCACCCTTCCCCTCCGGGCGCCTGGAGAGAGGGACACGGGTGCGTCCGCGACCCGAAGACCGCCACCTGTTACACCCGTCTTATAATTATATAACATAAAAATCTAGTATTTCCCTTTTTAAGGTACTTATATGTTAGCTATTTGCTAAATCAAATTTGGTGAATTGCCAATAAAGCTGTTTAATTTAATAATTCAGTCATTTCTTATAATGAATAGCAAGCAAAACACCTGGTATATAACCATAATCCATCAAATCATGCCATTTTCATTGCGGTTCAAAAATATCAACAATGTAAATGATCAAAATAGAAGAAAACAAATTAATAATGTGATAAAATGCTTAAAAGGGTTGTACCACAAAATAATTTTGTCACTTATGCACATGTTAGGTGATAAATTGCTAATCGCTGGGGTCCTGCTGCTGGGACCCCATAAATCGCTAAACTCCCCAACTCCCCGTTCTTGAATGAAGGGTTTAAATGGAACAGTGGTTGAACATGTGAACTGTTTCTCCATTCAAAGTCTATGGAAGCGATGGATATACCCAAGTGCTGTAGAAAGGATGCAGAGTCATGGACCCCGTTTTAGTGATTAGTGGGGGGTCCCAGCCGCGATCAGCCATTTATCAGCTATCCTATGTATTTTATGGTTCAACCCCCTTAAATGGACAATAACCTTTTAAAGAGTGTTCTGAGAGCTGAAAAAGATTGTTTGTCTGCCGGGGCATGTTTAAAAATAGAAGAAGATCATACTTACCTCCCAGACGTCCCATTCATCCCGGCTGTAGCTGTGAATGTTCATTGTTCACATGACAGGTGTCATGATGTGACCTGTGATTGGCCACACTTGTCACGTGAATGATGAACGCTCCCAGCTACAGCCAGGATGAACGGCTGCTGCAACAGAATGGGAACATTTTGGAGGTAAGTATGATCCTTTTTTATTTTTAATCATGCCCCGAAAGACGAATGAGCTTTTTAACTTTCGGAAAACCCCTTTAACTAACTTTGATTAAATTAATAGCACTAGAGAATGGAAGAAAATGCGCCTTTCTCCACTTAATAGGCTCCTTTCTTCCTCCCTCTCCCTCCTGAATTCATCATTCCCATGAAAATGCTTGCTGAGATCCTTTTGGTTCACAAGAGAAACTGTCATCTGACTGAAAGACCAGGCTCTATGAAAGTCTATAAAAAGGAGATGGAGTGGCTAAAGAGAGACACACACAGATACCAAGCAGATATTTTGTAGGCTAATCAGTGGGCAACCTGTCAGAGACCCACAAACCACCAACCCCACCTCCCCTGTAATGATCAGGCAGTGAGTAGTTGAATTGTTCTGCTCGATCATAAAAAAAAACTGTGCAATAGTGATGAGCGATTGCGTCAACTATCGTCATCGGATCGATAGTCGATATCGTCAATTATCATGCCGATATCCGATAGCCGATAATAGATAATCGCCGATGACCATTAAAGTCTATGGGAGAGGAACAACACCTTCATTCTTACACCCAAACAGGGCTGGAGAAGCTGGAATTAACATCCACAACAGCAAACTGGATACGTGCTACATATTAGGCAACACAATTAGGTTATAAATGCCACAGAAAAAAACTGACAGACTATTCACTATCCCTGTCCTGTATTACAGCATGACCCTTAAACCTGTATGACCCACAAATTAAAAAGTGCCAGAAGGCAGTATTATTTGAACCATCATTTTACTTGACAATCCCTGTCCTGGAACGCAGCATAACCCTTAAACCTGTCTGACCCCAGATTAAAAAGTGCTAGAAAAAGGAGTCTTTGAACCACCATTTTTAGGATGGAATCCCACCACGTCTTTGTTTCTCTTTTTTTTAAATTGTATTAAAGGGGGTGTCATCACCTATCTGGGATTGCAGCCTTCGTTTAAGTTCCTGCTAAAAACAAGTCATTGTGCAATATGGGTGCCAAGTTAACAGTGTCCTGCCTAATCCTGTTTTAAACAGCAACATCACCCTGGGAGCCACTGTTGACAAATTGTGAAGGATCAAACTGTCTGTTAGATAACCACATTTTTTATTATAGGGACCTGTAGTCCGTACTATAGCTGCATTTTCACAGGCAAACAATGACCCCCGCAAATTCAAAACTTGATCCCTTGAGCCAACGGTTGCAATTGGGAAGAACAACAAATGTCATGTTACCCGTTAACCACATGTGTTCTATATAGGACCTGTAGTATTGCTGCACTTTCATCAGCAACAGCCCCCAATTTTCATAAACATGACCCTCTGAGCCACGGTTGGACCAATTGTGCAAAGATATCAATTGTCTGTAGACCTACCACATTTTTTTATAATGGACCGGTAGCTTTGAGCTGCATGTCACACCAGGCAATAACTTGACCCAAAAATTCAATACATGACCCATTGGCCACTGTTGACCAATTGTCGAAGAACAATTGTCTCTTAGAATACCACTTCTTTTTATCAATAGCGTTGCCTGTAGTCTTTGCTGCATTTCACAGCAGCATGGACCCTAAAAACGTTGTTTAAAAAATGGTCTGTCTAGCCACCTGTTAACAATTGTGAGGTAGAAATGCCATTAGAAGCCACACTTTGATGTTCTATAAGGACCATGATTATAGCTGTATTCACTAACCTTGAACCCAAAACCTGCACAATGCGAATAATATTATTAAAGATAAAGTGAGTAAATAGAATTCATTTTTTTATGAAACCTTGGCGTCTTTTACAGTCTCCTCCACTGCAAACACCAAGCAAAATGAACTTTTGGGAACCTGAGATTATAAAAATTGCAGTATGAATAATTATTCATTGTATAAAATGTTCTTAAGAGCGCACCATGTCTTTTGGAATAGAGGATTCGTGAATACCGATAACCACAACTAATCGGTGCTCATCCGGCAACTGGGGCCACATCATCATCAGAGATACATGCCTGATTCATCTCTGATGAAATCTAACGTTCCACATTATGGTGGAAAGCCGGATGCGTTTGTTGGAAATTAGTGTTGAGCGATTACCTTACTCGTCAAAGTTGATAATCGGCACGGTTTTTATGTTGATCGGAATTTTTTCGATCACGCGATAATTTGTAGGTGAAAAACAATCGGCGCATCATATCCTATTAATTATGGCGCCATTTTCGCCGTTTCTGTCATTTTGGTGGCAGCAAATCAGCTTAGAAAATCAGGAGCAGGGTGGAGCCCGGGTGTGCGAGTCTTGATAGGATGTGCTATTGGTTGTGATTGGCTCTTAAATATCACTTGATCCCGTTGTACATAGAACAGCCCATGCCTCCTGTTGCAGCATCAGTGTGTGTCTGTGTCTCAATAAGAGCAGGATGTTTGCTAGGTCTCTCTCAATACAAGCTCAGCGAAACAGTTCTCTTTGTCCATACAGACAACTATGCTTTTAGCTGTGAACCATTAGAACATAGGTTAGATTAGTGATATTTCTGTTTTTAAGTTACTTAGGCTGTGAATTTTAAAGGAGAATCTAGCGCTGTACAGCCGCTGGGCGGAATGGGGGGGAAGGCCCACGGGGTGTCTCGAGTGTGCGGCGCGTACACAAGACAGACTGGCTGGAGGACAGGCAGGCAGGGGCTTTTTGAAAGGAGAGTGGCTATTGTGCAGCCCAGACTCTGCTTTTACCCTGCATTGAAATGGGTTGTTATTAAGTTTTTGGCCAGTTGTTGGTTTAATAATAGTAGCTTGTATTTTGTGCAGCCTGGTACCTATATATTAGGATACAGATCTTGTTCTAGTAATGCAGGGTGTATTGATAGGTACAAAACTCACCTTTTATTATCTGCTACACGATTTAATTAGGTTTTTGTTCTACTTGGGCGCAGCTCTGTGTTGTTACAAAGGACCCACACTTTGTACTTTACCAAATAGGACTACAGAACTTTTTAGTAACCGCAGGTGTTTCTTATGGTGCAATAACACGGCTTTATTTTCCGTACACCTAATTTTTATTAGGTTGTGTGCAACTTTTCGCAGCCCAGCTTGGTTCATAAAGGAACATCTGTGTACTCTACAAATAGGATACAGAACTTTATTATATGTCACCGCTGGTGGTATTTTATAGGTGCACATAAAACCACGTTGTATTTGCCCGTTCAATCAATTTATTTTTGCGCTGTGTCGTGCACTTTGGAGCTCGCCCTGTTTTTCGTGTGAAAGACCCATTCTGGTTACTGATATTATTAGTATACAGCAGTCTCTTTTCTTGTTACGGCAGGTGGATTTTGTTTGATGCATATACTTCACCTTTATTATTCTGTACACAATTTTAATTAATTATTTTTTTTTCCTAAGTTGGCGCAGTACCTAAGTCTTTGTTCAAAGACCCACTTTGTATTACCACATTGGGTTTACAGAACTTTTCTTAGCCACACGCAGGTGTCATTTCATAGGTGCATAAAACTGTTTTATTATCACCATTACACACTAGATTAATTAGGTATTTGTTCACTGTGGCGCAGCTCCAGCTTTGTTTATAAGACCCACTTGTACTCACAATTGGATACTGAACTTTCCTTGTCACCGCAGGTGTCTTTCATGGGTGCAAAAAAATACGTTTTATTATCCGTACCAAAACAATTTAATTAGGGTTTGTTTCAATTTGGCACAGCAGTTTTGATGAAAGGACCCCATCTTGTACTCTATTTTTGGATACGAGATCTTTTTAGTAATCGCAGGTGTATTTGATAGGTGCAAATATACCTTTTATTATCTGTACCACGATTTGATTAGGTTTTTTTTCTCTTTGGCGATGTCTCAGTTTTGTTCCAAAGACCCACTTTGTAACACAATTTCAGGATAGAAACGTTTCTGGTCACGAAGGGGTATTTCTATAGGTGCAAAAACCATGTTTTTTCTATCGACACAATTTAATTTGGTTTTGACTTCACTGTGGTGCAGCCAGTTTTGTTGAACGAACCCATCTGTAATTATATAGGATACAGTTCTTTTTCTAGTAACTAGCTGTTGTATTTGATAGGTGCAAAACTCACCTTTTATTATATGTACAGGATTTTAATTAGGTTTTGTTTCACCTTTGGCGGGTCAGTTTTGTTATAAAGACCCACTTTGTACTTACAATAGGATACAGAACTTTTCTAGTCACCGCAGGTGGATGTCATAGGTGGAAAAACCTCGTTTTTATTATCCGTACACAATTTAATTAGCGTTTTGTCTCCTTTGGCGCACGGCCATTTTTGTTAAAAGGGGAAAAAAAACCATCTTGTATGGATATTAACATACAGTAATTTGCTCAGTAAGTGAAGGGTGTATTTCTATAGGTGCAGATACCCACATTTTATCTATCCTTCTACATTTCATTTATAGGTTGCTTTTTCAGTTACAGTTGGTGTCATTTCTTTGTGCAAATAATCCATCGTTTGCTTATCCGTATTATACTTTTTTTAAATAGCTGTATTTGCACGTGGTGCGGCCTAGTTTTTTTCAAAATAGCCCACGTTGTAGGACTAATTCGATTTGAGAAACATTTTCTGAGCAACTGTTCTCGTTGGTCATTGCTGCAAAAAAACGCACTCAATTTCTCATCCGTGTCCCCCCCCTCTCGCTTCTGAATAGTTTTATGCGCTCGTTGAAGTCCAGCATTTTTGGCACAGATAGCGCACTTGTATGATAGTTTGTTTGAAAACCTATCAATTTCCTAGTCCTACTGGGCAGTTGTAACATCCCTGGGACTGAAGGGAGAACACTGTTTTTTGGATTTTGTTTACGGTTCTTCCAACCAGACCGCATTTACTAGGTATTCACTAGAAACATTTTAGTTTCTAACCCTATTTGCTGTAGGAAATTAGAGGGATTTAAGAATAGCTGTGATTTGCCTCTTTTAATAAGAACTGTCAAAAACTCTTCCTACCTTCTTAAATTTTTATCTTTCTGAAAATGGAGCGAAATGCAGGTGGTAAGCGAGCAAAGAGGGGTGTAGGCATGGAGGGTAGGAAGGGGTTTATGCAAAGAAGAAAGGTTGGCCTTCCCCTTTACCGGGGTGCTGGCCACTCTGTTCTGCAGTGGTTAATGCAACCTGCATCCAGCAGTCTTACCTCCCGTCCTCCCATCACGGCCACAAATATCGTCATCAGCATTGTCAGCATCCGTCCAACAAGAAGCGAAGGCAGCCCAAATGTCAACTTGTGTACCCACCACTGTGGATAATCTGTCACGGTCTGGTAGTGGATCCACTGGACCACCGCAGGCGATGGCGTAAGCCCACGCCAGGAGCGGAATCTAAGTAGGTCCCGGTATTCACCAGAGCCCCCACAAAGCGGGATGGACTTGCTGCGGGGGAGTTAACCAGGTCGCTTCCACTGGCGGACTTGCCTCGGTGGCGGCCAAGGGAAAGCAGAGGTACAGAATCGGCAGGCTGGCTCGTAGTTGGGGACAGGCAGGAGGTCAGGGCAGGCGGCTGAGGCTCGTGACGTGGACAGACAGAAGGTCAGGGCTGGCGGCAAGATTCGTGGTCGGTAAACGTAGGCTCGAGGTTTGGTACACAGTAACACAGGACAAGGCTTACAGGAAAGCTTTCTCGTTAGGCTAAGAGCACTAAGGATCTGGCAAGGCTGTCAGGAAGGGGCCGGACTTAAATAGGGACAGTTCCCGGCAATGACCAATTACCGGCGCACTGTCCCTTTAAATTCCACACTGCCGGCGCGCGCGCGCACATCGGGGACCAGAGGCGGACAGAGCAGGATCGTGGCCGGGTAAGTGAAGGGGGACCGGAGCAGTGGCGGGAGCGGACCCCGGACCTGAGGTGCGGGACGGGGCACCGCTGGGAGTCGGGGCACGGATGCGCCTGCGACCCGGGATGAGGGTCGCAGGGGCATCCGTGACATAATCCATTTTCTGAAGACCTCTTTGATGACAAAATGTGGTTGGGGTCAGAAGGCATGTTAAAAGATCAAGAGGCCAAATAGGATGATTTTGTCTGCTTGATGCCCATTACGGATGCATCAAGGAGAGAAGGAAGCCAGTCAATAGGCAAAAATCCCAGCGGTTGGCAACGCCTTGCAGGCCTCTGCTTGTAGCCCCAGCTCCTGGATGAAGAACAGAATGTTCAGGACACGAAGTCACTGTGTTGATGATGAGATGACGAATTGCGGATTCCAACTGGTCTTTTCAGCATAAATTTTGCTTGCGAGCGTCATCACTGGACTGAGGAGGAAGACGTATGGGTAGAGTCAATTACG
This sequence comes from Phyllomedusa bahiana, assembly GCA_025379985.1. Classification (NCBI taxonomy): domain Eukaryota; kingdom Metazoa; phylum Chordata; class Amphibia; order Anura; family Hylidae; genus Phyllomedusa; species Phyllomedusa bahiana. Next base: position 69,018 of record JAODAL010012902.1, on the reverse strand, counting down.
GGTCCCCGCCTCAAAAAGGAGAGGGCGGTCGCATTAGTCCGCTGATATATTCTGCCACCCACGAACTCGGAAACACCGCTCCTCCGCTTATCGCCGTCGAAAAGGTCCAATACCTCTCAACCTGGCCTTTATTTCCTCGAGCAAGCCACTGATTCACCCAGCGATTCAATAGCCCAGCCTTTGCAGTAAACGCATCAGTATAGGGAAGAATCTTTAGTGTTTAACCACCACCAACATGTGCTAGTCACATGCACGAATGCATGAGTTGAAATGGAGGCAACACTTGGCCAAAAAGGCCACAGACCGAATGCCGGCTTCCAACCACTGGTCACACCCTCTGTCTCCGCCTCCTCCTCCACACACCACCACCAAGCCGTTCCTCAGCTGCCCATGTCTCTCAGAGACATGATCAGGGATCAGCCTCCTCTTCAGCCGCACCGGCGACCGAGTACCACCAGCACCACCAGAGGCCATCCTACCCCTTCACCTTCCACGCAGTAAGGATGACCTGCACGCCTACAGCTGCCATTCTAGCAGCCAGTCTTCTGTCTTCCAGGTTTGGGAGCAGAAGAAACACTTTAACACAAACAAAACCAGCTTAAAAACCAGATTAAAACCAGCTTAAGATCATGGTGCACAACTAACCTGCGACCTCAACACCGATGTTTTTGTGAATGTGTTTCTGGACCCAAATGTGACTTCTGTGTATCCAAAATGATGAATGGCCCAGCTCAGCCCGGCCACGCCCATAGAGGTGTTGTCCTGCCCGGCACCCAGCGTCATATCTTAGCGGACCTTCAGCACAGCTGGAGGAGTCATTACAGACAAAGTGTTCCGTCTTTCCACAGATAATGTGGATCGTTTGACTTCATTAAATAATCCAGGCATGGATCTCTGATTGATGTTGTGGCCCCAATTGCCGAGGTCACTGTATTAGTTCCGGTCCCTACTCCCCATTCCTCTAAAAACAATCCCCTAGACCAAAAGCCTGAATGTCGTCCATATGACAGGCTTTTGGCCTTGGAAATGGTTGCCCTTTCCTTCTGTAGGACACAGATGGGTTCCGCCACGTCAATGGCCTTATTGCCTGCCCCCAATCACAGATGCCGAGCAGGCATTTCTTTGTCCAGAAAAAGCCCGTCCCTAGGCCCTGGCCAGCCACGTGTCATCTAAAATTTCAAGTGCATTGTCTGCATCTGATGTCTGGAAAAGTCCATCTGACCACCAACACATGGACTATAAACACGCCCAAGGCCACTATAGTCTCTGTGACAGCTCACTGGGTGAGCTGGGTGGATGTCACGGTGTGACGGTGGCTTCTCAGACTCGCGCAAGCCCGGTCTTCAAAACGCAGGGATGGTGCAGGGATCTTCCCCCAAAGGTCCTCTGGTGGCATCACGTGCCCATAGAAACCAGGGCCGTTTTAAATTTAAATCTGTCTTGGAGACCGTCACACATGGCTTCAGGAGCTTGTGTACGGCTCTCCGCAATGAGACCGGGTCTGGCTGTGGTGACAAGTAACTTGTGCCAGCAAGTTGGTGTGCGATAAATGGTCGAAATCTGCTGCCTGCCGCTTAAGATCGGTAGGCTGGAGCACATTCCTTGCCTGGCGACATGTCCATGGAACCTTGTCCGCTACCCGTGCTGAACTGCCTGCAGAGGAACGGTAAGAACGTCTGAGTTTGCACATCCGCCGTTCGCCGAACCCTGCTCGTCCCGCCTGGCTGCCGTTGCAGCGTCAGCTCGTCCTCCTCCTGTCAAAAACCGTCTCCATTGTATGACGAGGCAACAGCTGGAATTCCATTCCTCACACATGCTCCAGACGATTGTGGCAGCAGTGCAATGCCATTACGCAAGTAGCGAAGTGACCATGGCCCTACAAGCATCGTGCTGGACCTCGGAGTGTTGAGCCACCGAGAGTGGAGCAGGGAAAGAGCTCTGCTACCATCCTAGCCAGATTTGAAGAAGCCACCAAAATGGTCATTGCGTACAATGCCCTTTGGCACAATGAGCATTGCGGTGATCTTAGTATCTGGAACGATCATTGGACACTCTGAAACATCAGGTCCCCCCCCGACGAGGAAAGAGACGGACACAGATGCGGAACGGAGCCTTCTTCTCGTAGAATCCCACAAGGCCCCGAAGTTTCTCAATTTTCATCGTCTTCATTAGGCAGTGTTTTCAGTCCAAGGCTAGTGCAAGGCGGCGCCTCAGCTCTCAGGGTGCATCATCCACGGCAAGTCAGGGCTTGTGTTGAAGCTGTGCCGGAGAAGAGAGGAAGGAGGAAGCGTATGCATGGAAACCGACGTTACCGACGTCCCTTCTGCCTGGAAAGAGTTTAGCGCGGAATTTGAGGTGGAGGAGTAAGATGAGTAAGATCATTAGCGAGTGCCCCTCGACCCAGAGCCGTTGGAAATCAAGCTACCATCTCTCACATTAGTGCTTATGGATCTCCATTACCGCCAACCTGATCCTCGCATTAAGGCCATCAAAATGAACAACAGTTAATCAGTGGCCACTCTTCCTGTATCCCGCGTAAAAACAAAACTCAGCACTTTCCTCACCCACCCAAATAAGGAGGAGTAAAATGCAGAAATGGAGAACCATGGCTGATTGCTCAACTGGAGACACTCTGTTTGCGTCTGCTTCAACGGTTCTCAAATGTCACTTTGGAACAACGTCAGCGACGTGACAGCTGTAGAGTGCCAGTAGCCTGTAGCGACAGCAGCAGCAATGTGGCCGAAGCCAAATGGTGTGACCTCTGGCAAACTTTAGTTTACCACCTCACAACGCATGTTATGCCAGGGCACCATACACACACAAAGACCAGCTTTAGAGATCATGGTGCACAACTATCGTGCGTCTCGAACACGAGTGTTTTTGATGTGTTCTTGACCCAATTGACTTCTGGTATCCAAAAATGGATGAATTGGCCCGGAGCTCCGCCCCGCCCCGACTTCAAAGAGGTGTTGTTCCTGCCCAGCAGCGCGACGTCATATCTGAGCGGGACCATCACACAGCTGGAGAGTCATTACAGACAAAACGTGTCCGCTTGCCACAGATAGATGTGGATCGTTTGACTTTCATTAAGATGTGAATCAGGCATTGATCTCTGATGATGTTTGTGGCCCAATTGCCAAGGTCACTGAGATTCATTGCCGGCTTCTTCCATGTCCCTTCAAATAGAAATGGTCCTCTAGAGAACTTTTATTTTTATTTTTTTTTGTTTTTTTTTTTAAAAAGAAAAAAATTTGGTTTTTCATTTCTTACAGCAATATTTATTCTCAGTTCCTAAAAGTTCATTTTGCTGGTTTTGCTGTGAGGAGACTGGAAAAGACACCAAGGTTTCTGACACAACCGTATTCATTTACCCTCACTTCTCTTTAGAATTTTTTCGCATTGTCAATGGTTTTTGGTTCAAGTTTGCTGTGAGATTATACAGCTGTAAGTCATGGTCCTTTGGAACAGAAAAGTGGCTTCTTTCTGAGTGCAATTTCCCTCCCTCACAAGTTTTTTAACGAGTGCTAAGAAGGTGCATTTTTAATACTTTTTGGTGTCATGGTGCTGTGAAATACAGCTATAACTATGGTCCTATTGGAACGGAAATGTGGTCTTCTAAGTGGCATTTTCTCCCTCATCACATTTTTAACAGTGCTGAGAAGTCATTTTTTATAATTTTTTTGGGTCATGCTGCTATTGAAAATGTCAGCAATACTACAGGTCCTAATTATAAAAAAAAAAAAAAAATTTTCTAACATACATTTGTGTCTTCACAATTGTCAAAAGTGGGCACAATAGGGTCATGTGTGAATTTTGGGTCTTTGCTGTCGCTGAAATCAGCTATACTACGGTCCTTTCTAAAAAATTTTTGTTTCTAACAGACATATTGAACTTCACAATTGTCAAAAGTGGCTCAAAGGTTCATGATTTGAAATTTTTTTGGGGGCATGTTTGCTGTGAAATGCAGCTATAAACAACATTTCACTGATTGTAAATAAATGTGGTTTCTAACAGACATTTGTTCTTCACAAATGTCAATATTCTCAAGGTGATGTGCTATCAGAAACGGAACAAATAGGTAGGAACAATGTTAATGGACACCATATGGCAAATGACTTATTATACAAGATCCTTTAACAATAGCTAGCAAAACCCTGTATTGAGACAACCCATTTAATAACAATTAAAAAAAGAGTAACAAAGACATGGTGGTATTCCATCCTATTTTAAAAATGATGTTTTCTATGAATTATAATACTAAAAAACTTGCAATGTACAAAATAGCTGATACAAATATTCCTCTGAATTGTACAAGGGAGGTACAGAAAACTTGAACTATGTAGGTTACCCAGGACAGGGAATAGTCTATGTCCAGTTCAACTAAATGGTGGTTGACAAGGACTCCTTTTTTACCGGCACTTTTTAATCAGGGGTCATGCAAGGTTTGGGGCTCATGCAGCACTCCAGACAGGATATTCAATGTCCAATTCAGTACAATGATGGTCAAATCATACTGCTTCTGCAGCTTTTAATTGTGGTCCATGCGGTTTAAAGGGTCAATGCTGTGGAACAAGACAGGGATAGTGTAAAGGGCTGTGACTTTTTTCTGGTGGCCTTTTATAACTTAAGTGTTTGCCTAAGATGTAGTGCACATATCCATTTGACAGTTTGTGGAAGTTAATTTCCATTCAGCTTCTCCAGCCATGTTTGGGTATAAGAATGAAGTGTTGTTCCTCTCCAAGACTTTAATGGTCATCGGCGATAATCTATTATCCGACTATCGGAAATCGGTCTGAATAATATACATACGACTATCGACCCGTGACGAAAGTCCGACGTAATCGCTCATCACTACTCCTAATGACTCCGCCACTTTGGCTGAAGGGTCCGCTCAGATATGACGCGGCAGCTTGGGCAGGACAACCACATTTATGGCGTGGCGTGACGAGCTCGGGCCAATTCATTCATTTGGATACCCAGGCAAGTTGAATTGGGTCGCGATACACCTCCAAAAAACAACGTTGTTGAGACGCAGAAAGGCCGTCAACCATGGAATCTTAAGAGCTGGTCTCTGTGTGTCGTATGTTGCCCCTGCATTACATGCTTGGGAGTGGTAAATAATATATTGCCCAGAGGTCACCCATTAGGCTTACTCCACAATGCCTGCTGCTGCTTGGCACTCTACTGCCTGTCAGTTGCTGACGTTGTTCCCCGTTATATTTGCAGAAAGTGAAGTCAGACGCAACAGATGTCTCCATTTGATCAATCAGCACGTCTCTACTCATGCATTTACTCTCTATTTGGGTGGAATGATAGGAAAGTGCTGAGTTTGTCATTTAACCCGGGGGGAAGACCAGAGGGTGGCCACCCAGTATCTGTTGTTCATTTGATGGCCTTAATTGAGGATCATGTTGGAGGAAATGGAGCATCCAAGCACTCATGTGAGAGATTTGAGCCTGATTTTCCACAACCTCTGGTCGATGGCACTAGCAAACGATCATCCTCATCTCCTCCTCCAACTCAAATTCGAGCCACCCTCTTCCAAGGCAGGGACGTCGAATGTCGGTGTCCAGGAATACCTCATCCTCCTCCTCCTCCTCATCCTCCGGCACACTTTCAACACAGCCCTGACTTCGCTCAGAATGATTCACACCTGAAGCTGAGCGCTCGCCTTGCACTAGCCCTTGCCCCCGAACCACTGTCCTAAGGAAGACCGATAAAATTGTAAAACTGTCGGGCCTTGTGGAGTTCACGTAGAGAAAGGCTCCGTGTCGGCATCTGTGACCTCTCCCTTTCCGTACGCTGGTGGACCTTATTGTTCAGAATGTGTCCAATGACACGATCATTCCAGAACTAAGACACCACAAATGCTCATGGCTGTGACAAGGGCATAGTCCGCAACTAGACATTTTGGTGGCTTCTCAAAACTGCAAGGATGGTGCAGAGCTCTTCACCTGCCTCCACTCCTCGTGTCACAACACCAACCCGAGTCCGCACCGCTCGCTTGTCAGGCCCATGTTTCACTTCGTAACTGCTAAGTGATTGCGCTGCTGGCCACCAATCACTGGAGCATGAGGAAGATGTGGAAATCCATCATGTTGCAACGTCAACAATTAGACAGTTGAACAGGTGAGGCCGATCTGACGCAGACGACAAGTTCCAGGCAAGGTATGTGCTCCGCCTAACAGATCTAATGGCCGGCCAGCCATTCGACCGTTATCTGCACAACACCTTTCCTGGCACTAGGTTCTGTCACCCAGCCATCGTTCGGTCTCGTTTCAAAGATCCGTCCACAGCTTCTGACCTTTGTGGTTGACCAATCTCCAAGACAGATTAATTTCAACACGGCCTGTTTCCTATGGTCACGTGGATGCCACCAAGGACCTTGGGCAGAAAGAGCCCTGCAACCATCCCTGTGTTAATTGAAGAGCGTGCACAGAGTCGTGGAGAGCCACCGAGATACACCAAGACATCCCCACCAGCTCACCCAGTGAGCTGTCACAGAGATATTAGGTTGGCCTTGGCCGTGCTATACTAGTCCATGTGTCGGTGGTCAGATGTCTTTGCCGGACACAAGAAGCATACCACGCGGCTTGAAAATTTTAGATGACAACGTGCCTGGCCATGGCAGACGGCTTTTCCTCTGGCAAAGAAATGCTCTGCTCGGCTATCTGGAATTGGGGGCTGGCAAGCGCAATGATGTGGTGGAATCCCATCTTGTGTCCACCAACGGAATGGCAACATTTCCAAGGCCAAAAGCCTGGCATTGCCGACATTCTGGCTTTTGGCTTTGGATGGTTTGGGTTACAAGTGTTTCTTTCTGCTCCCAAACCTGGTAGACAGAAGGGCTGGCTGCTTGAGCATGTCCGCTGTAGCTTTCATGCAGGTCCGTCAAACTGGTGGGAAGAAGAAGGGGGTAGGATGGTCTGCTGGTGGTGCTGGTGGTACTTGGGCGAACGATGTAGGCTGAAGAGGCGGGCTGATCCCTATCATGACACTGAAGACATGCAAGGGCAGCTGAGGAATTGCTATGGGTGTGTAGGAGGGAAGAAGCGGAGACAGATGGTGTGACAGGTGGTTCTCAGAGCCGCACGGTTTGCCTTTTTTGCCCAGTGGTTTGCCTCCATTTTCAACTCATGCATTTTCCGGCAATGTGACTCAGACAAGTTGGGTGGGTTAAGACACCTAAGATTCTTCCCTCTACCTGATGTGTGTGGGGTTTACAGCAAAGGCGGCATAAGACCATCGCTGGTAATCAGAGGCTGCTCGAAAAAGGCCCAGGCTTGAGAGGTCCAGGACCTTTTTCGACCGGCGATAAGCCGAGGACGTGTTCCGCTGATCTGGGTGTCAGAATCATATCAGCGACTACTGGCGACCGCCCTCGTCTCCTTTTGTTGAGGCGGGACCCTACTGACACTACCCCATCGTTTCCCTCCTCGTCCAGTGAATGAAGCAGCTTCGCAAGCAAATTCTGCTGAAAAGACCATTTGGATCCCAGCACTGTCGTCACATCATCCATCAACACAAGAGTGACGTCGCTCTGGCCTACATCTGCATCCTGAGCTGCGGCTACAAGCAATAGGCAGCTGCAAGGCGTTGCCTGCCCTCCGGGATTTTTGCCAATTGGACCCGTATCTCCGTTCTCCTCCTCTGATATCATCAGCGATTGCGCCCGTGCAAGACAAAATCATACCCCATTGGCCTCTTGATCTTTGGAAATGCCTTCCTGACCCCTAACCGCATTTGTCCATCAAAGAGGTCATTCAGAAATGGATTGATCCACAGTGGGAGTACACGAGTTGACATTTGGGCCTGCCTTCGCTTCAAGTTGGAGAACTGGATGCGACGATGAAGAAGAAGACAATTTGTGGCCCGTGACTGGAGGACCTAAAGGTAGAGACTGCTGGATGCAGGTTGCATTAAACCACTGAAGAACAGATTTGCCGACGCTGTTTCGTTACTGAGAATCACAGGGCCTCTGACCCAGCAGATGACAAGCCCTGACGTCCTGCAAACCGACGATGCCGCTGCTTGCTTGTTGTCCACCACACTGAAGGAGCACTTTCCCTTTACCCTCTACCTCCAAGTCCTACCCCCTCTTTGCATCGCTTCCACCAGCAGTTTGCTCCATGTCAAAAGATAAAAAATTTAAAGGATATATGGAAGAGTTTTTTGACGTCACTTATTGAAGAGATGGCAAAACACAGTTAATCTTAAATACCCTCTACATTTCCTAACAACCAACTAGGATTAAAACTGAATTGTTTCTAAGTAAATGAACCTGTTGAAATGCGGTATGGTGGAAGAACCGTAAGACAAAATTCAACATGTTCTTCTTTCAGTCCCAAGGAATGAACAACTGCCAGTAGGGAATAAGAAAAAAAAAAAAAAAAAAAAAATTTTTAGATATTTTCAACAAACGCACCAAACTGAGGATTCACCGAGCGCAATAAAAACTATTCCGAAGTTACACTATAGAAATGCGTTTTTTTGCAGCAATGACAAACAGAACAGTTGCATTGCTAGAATTGTTCTTACACCACGTGCTCTTTGAAAAAAACTATGGCCGCCCCCCGAGCAATACCGCTAGTATAAAAGTTATAATAATACGGAAAACAACGGTGGTTTTTGCACAAATGAAATACACCGTAACAGTAACTACAAAATTACTGTATCCAAATTTAAGTACAATGTGCTAATTGAAAAAAAAAAACTGGGGAGAACCCCCAGTGTAATACAGCTATTTAAAAGTTATAATACGATAGACAAAAGTGTGGAGTTTTGCAACCAATGAAATACCACAGGCAGTGACCACAAAATTCTGTTGATTCACATTTAAGTAGCAAAGGTGGCCTTATTGAACAAAACTGGGCCGCACCAAAGTGAAATACAGCTATTTAAATGTTTATAATGACGGATTATGAAAAGGTGGGTGTTTTTGTGAGCGACCAATGAATATACAAACAGCAGAGTTACCAACAACATTCGTATTCAAAATATAATTACAAAGTGTGCTCATTTGAACAAAACTGGGTAGCACCAAAGTTTTATAAATAGCAGCTATTTTAATGTGTATACGGAAATAATTAAAAGAGGTTTTGCACCTATGAAATACACCTTCAATTACTATCAAATTTCCTGTATCCAGATAGAAGGTACAAGGGGGCCTTTAGATCACAACTGGCAGCGCCAAAGTGAAAAACACATAATTAAAAATTTATATTGATAATAAAATGGTGGTTTTTTGCACCATTGACTACACCTGCAATTACACAAATTTCTTTGTCCTAATATAAGTACAAGGTATGGACTTGTCATCAAAAATGGGCTGCAGCCAAAGTGAAAAAAACACCTATTTAAAATGGTATACGGATAATAAAAGTGTGGTTTTTGCACCTATGAAATACACCCTGCAATTACTACAAATTTTCTGTATCCTGATATAAGTAAAAGGTGGTTCTTTGAACAAAAATGGCTAGCGCCAAAGTGAAAAACACCTATTTAAAATTAAAGAGATAATCTAAGGGGTTTTTGCACTATAGAAATACAACCTGCAATTACTACAAATTTTCAGTACCCTGATATAAGTACTAGGTGGTTCCTTTGAACAAAAATGGCTTGCGCCAAGTGAAAAACACCTATTTAATAAAATTAGTAGAGATAATAAAAGGTGGGTTTTTGCACCTATGGAAAAAAATAGAGGAATATTTCAGCTCGACTCTACTTGGTTTTGCACGAGTAAGTATGGGGGAGATCCGGAACCAGTCCTCCTGCAGCATACAGGTAAGCGGAAAAAATATTTGCACTCCAGTCAATCTTAGTGAGATTTCTTGATTCTTTAAAACTTGGTGTAGCTTTATTAAATAACGTATTTTAAAAGTCCATTGTTCAAAGGTCCAGACATTAACATATCATCAAGCGTATCCACCGAAGCTTTTCGGAGGCTGTCCCTAATCATGTTGTGAAGTCTAGTATACCTCATTTCCTTATATAGTGTTGGAAATAATAGCACTGAATACAAATTAAAAATATATCAAACAATAAAACAAAAACCTTTTATATTGGTATGATCGGTATAATTCTGCTGATAATGTCTAGGTACTTTATGTGAGAACATGATGTCATGGCGCTTGATTTAATCTAATGGAAATCTAGTGATTAGCGATAGTCCACCATGCATCACGGATAGAAGTTTTTTTTTCGTATATTACCATCCTCTTTTCTGGTCTATGTTACTACCTTAAAAAAAACAATTACTTGCCAGGTAAGATGTGCTATAACTTCCTGCATGAAATCATAAAATGGGCGGTGAGGCCAATGAGAAACATTACTGTAGTGTTCTTTTTATATCTGATAGATGTACTGCAAATTCTGGTTTTTAAATTTTGCTACTGCCACCCCCACATATTGTAAATTTACAAAGGGAAACAAGTGATTAGATATAATTACTTGCTTGTATGCAATGGCAATACGTAAAAAGTTTAAGCAAGTTTTTACCCCTGAAACCATAGAGGAAAACACCTTTGTGCATTTGTGCATATTTTGCACTTGTGCACCTTTGTTCGCGGTCCACATGAAAAAAACCTTTGGTGTCAACCAATTTTGCTAGTAAGCCTTTCATTTGTATCTAAAAAGGTTCTTGGAGACATTAGATACCCTAAAGAGGGGCCCATCTTGAAATGAATCTGATATTATTTTAACAGTGTCCTCCGATGTTAACTATGTCGTATAAAAATGGTAGAGATGTGTTTATAATATTTCTAACAATTTTGTTTGTATTGTGCACGAATATGTTGTACTAAAGACTTATATATTTTTCATTTTTGTTTACCTGTTGTTTCTTTCATTCTGTCTCATAGGACTTCTCTGTGATTTTAGACACTTTTTTAATGCTATTTAAAAAGATCTTTCAGTGTACCCTCTCTGTCCTCAATCTTTTGATCACTTTCTTGATGTTCTTCGAAATTTCTTTCGTGGAAGCAATTACGTTTAGGGCGAATTAGCTCCCGTAAAATGAATATTTGTTGATTATGTTTTAGGATTGAGAGTCTGCTTTTAAAATTGAGTTTTTTGAAGTAATTTGTACCTAAATGTAGTCACTGAAAACTTGATCATCCTTCTGTGCCTGAGAGTATCACATCTCAAAAGCTATATGTCATTATGCCATTGGTGATGTTGATTTAAAGTTGTAATAATCCGTTAATGATTATATATTCTAGGACGAGACAATTCACGATGTTTGCACCGTCCCCTTCCACACGCAGTGATGATGACATCATGGTACCAGCCATAACCACCTGATTGAGGGAGGAGAAGGGACAACCACAGCGGAGAATAAAATATTCCTCCACCCAGCACTCATGTATATGTTCGCGAGTGGCTGGGAAGCATTTGGTGCTCCCATTGATCGCGCCTCTTCTTAAGATAAAATTCCCCATCAAACGAAAAATAGTTGATTTTTAACAAAATACTACGCACATGAATATGAACCTCAGTTAATGACATCTGCTAGCGGCTATGTTCCTCAAAAAATTTCTCCAATAATAAAACGCCACTGTCATTCGGATGTAGGGATAAAGTTCCCCACCACCAAACACATAGCCATGAAAAAACTTTTTTTCATTGTAGTTTAGACTAACTGACACTAAACGATTTTGTATCACCGTATATAACCAGGTGTCATGATCACAAGAGCTGTAAACAGAGTGCCTATTATCCAATTGCCCAAAGTTACAGTAACGATCCAAGCCGCTTACTATAACTCTGTAATTTGTGGAGAGGGAATAACCCATATGTATTTTATGGAGGAATCAGAATCGGGTATTGGTTATTGTACAATATAAACCTTATCTGCCTAACTCTTGGTAATGCGCCATATATAACCTCATCTAAAAACGTTTTTTATATTTTTGTTGGAATTTCTTTCCCTGGGTCCGCCATTTAATATCGATAAGAAGTGTTTGTAGAATCAATAATATTATTTCATCATTTTAATTTCTTATAGAAACCTGCATTAATTACTACTTACCCCACCTCCCTTGTTCACTGGTCTTACAGTAATCCGTATTATATATCTGAAGTTGTTTTAGGCTATTTGTTCTTTATTATAATGTAGAAAAATTATATTTATGTTTTGAGTTCATCATTATGTCCATTTAAAGTTCTCTTAGATCTTTTTCCACATTTTCTTAGAAACCTCGTCCATATTCCAGGGGGTCTAGATTGTAAGGTAAAAAGCATATCATTCTTCTTTTGAAAGACTGGACATGCTCTACATCTTGTATGCATTCTCGTTCTCCAGATGTTTCGCAAGAGTACCAAATTTGGCAGTTCATTCATGGACTTAAAGAGTGTCAAATTGTGAATGAAAGAGGTCATTGTTTGTAGAGGGTTTCTTCTGATTGTAAAGTCCATGGTTATTAGACTGTAAATCATCCTGGAAAAAATGGTTTTTTGATGTTAAAAGTCGGCGAACTTATTGGACATCAAGTAGATGTTTTGAAAAGGTCAAAATTATCAGTCGGGTACATAACCAAACCACATGATAAGAATGAATTTAGGTTGCGTAAGGATGAAGCTTTTTTAGATTTTGATACTCTCAGCACAGAGAATGATCAAATTTCAGTGACTCCATAAGGAAAATTACTTCAAAAAAACAATTTTAAAAGCAGACTCTCCTACATCCTAAACACATAATCAACAATGAACCCATACGGCGAGCTAATTCGCCTAAAACGGTAAATTCTTCCACGAAAGAAAATAAGATTCGAAGAACAACAAAAACAAGTGATAACAAAAGATTGAGACAGAGAGGCCTACACAGAAAGATCTTTAAATCAGCCAAAAAAAAGTGTCTAAAATCACAATAGGAAGACCTATTGAACAGAAAGATAGAACAACAGAAACAAAAAAGAAAAATAAATGTCCTTTTAGTACAACATATAGTTGCACAATACAACAAAATTGTTAGAATTATGTAAAAAACAATCTACCATTTTTATATCGACAAGAAAACATGCAGACACTGTTAAAAATATGCAGATTCATTTCAGAGAAAGGGCCCCCCCCATAGGAATCTACTGGCTCCAAGCCTATTTTAAAACAATGAAAAGGCTACAACAAATTGATGAACACCAAAGGTTTTGTTTTTCACTGTGACGACAAAGGTGCACAAACGAGCAAATAATCACAATGCACGAAAAGAGCTTTTCTTCTATGGTTACAGGGGAAAAAATTTAAAATTTTAGAATGCCAATTGCAATACACAAAGAAACAGTAATATATCTAATACACATGTTTCCCTTATGTTAAATACATATGATGGGTTGCAGTAGCAAAAATTTAAAAAAAACCAAAATTTGCAACATCTATCAGATATAAAAAGGGAACACCTACAGCTATGTTTCTATGGCCTCACTCCACTTTTATGAATGTCATGCAGAGATACTAGCACATTTTACCTGCAACGTAAAATTGAGGTAGGTACATAGACCAGAAAGGAGAGTAATATACGAAAAAAACTCTATCCTTGCACATGGTGGATATTCCGCCTAAACACTAGAATTCCATTAGGATTAAAATAAGCGCCATGAACATCATGTTACACTATTAAAGTACTCCAGCCATTATGCAAACAGATATACGAATCCTACCGAACATAAAAGGTTATTTATAATTGTATCATATATTTTAATATTTGTATCATGTATTATTTCCACACTATAAAAGGAAATAGGAAATCTACATCACACCAGTGAATAAGGACACGCCTCCCGAAACGCGTCGGGGTGGACACTGGCTTGCTGAACTGAGTTAATGTCTGACCTTTTTAAAAATGGACTTTTAAAATATATTTAAAAAAAGCTACAAGTTTTAAAGAATCAAAGAAATCTCCAAGTTTCTGGAGTGCAAAAATTTTTTCCTTAACCGGTTTTGCACCTATGAAATACACCTGCAAAATTTAATAACAAAAATTTTGTATCCTGATAAAGTACAAGGGGGGTCTTTGAACAAAAAAGGGCTGCACCGTGAAAATTCCAACCCGGGGCTTAAAAAGTTCGGGGTTGGCGATCCCTTTGGGGCCCCTGCAGCGCAGATGGGGAACATGAGCAGGGGAGCCGAAGTGCAGGTCCGGGTAGCAGGGGTGGAGCGGGAAAAGGCACTCAGATTAGCCGTAGAATGTATGCACATCAAGGTGAATAGGGGAATGGCAGGGACATCCAGGTGGGGAACAAACACGGGGATGGCAGCAGGGATAGGGAAGCTGGTGCAGCAGCAGGTGTTCAGCAGGAACGATGAACGTATAGAAAACGTAAACAGAATCAGCAGCAGTACAGCAGCTAAGGGGTCAAACTCTTGTGCTGGAAGACAACAACGAACTGACAACAGGCTAAGACAGAAAGCTCCTTAAGACAGCAGAGGTCACAGGTCAATGGGCCGGACCAAGGAGCACTGATCTCTTAAATAGAGTGCAGTGCTGGGTGCGCGCCCCTAGAGGGAGCACGTGTGCGCACAGGACAACCGGGGAGCGGAGGAAGCGAGATGGTGAGGCTTCAGGATGGCAGGACCAGGACAGGTTCGTGCAAAGAGCCAGGGACACCAGGGAATGTCGCAGCAGCGGCCAGGACACGAGAGACACGGGCACGCTGACGCTCCGTAGCAGTGGCCGCGGCGTGAACCGTGACAGCGCCAAAGTGAAAAACACCTATTTAAAATTTATACGGATAATAAAAGGTGGGTTTTGCACTTATGAACTACACCTGCAATTACTAGCAAATCTCTGTATCCTAATATAAGTACAAGGTGGGTCTTTGAACAAAACTGGGCTGCACAAAATAAAAGGAAACCATTTCACCAGGTGCGAGGTGTGCTGGCCAAAAACTGTTTAAATAAAAGCCATTTCAATGCAGGTTCAAAGCAGAGTCTGGGCTGCACAATATACAATCTCCTTTCAAAAGCCTGCCTGCCTGCCTGTCTGTGTTCGCCTGAGAGCTGTCACCTCCCTTTACAAACTCCTTGTAACCAAAACACCTGATATTTGCTGTAAACAGTTATACATACAGCGCGAACTGATAAAACAAATGTGAGACATGTACTCTGCTCCCCCCTCTGTTATCAGGCAGGAAGTAGAGGGGGAGCAGACTGTATAAGATTGTGTTCTATGGGTGATGGGGGCAGAGTGTATAAGGCTGTGTTATATGGGGGAAGAGAGTAAATCTAGCAGCTTGAGACTCATGAGCGGAGATGGAAATAGAAAAGGGTTTCAGCAGCTTTTATTACAAAACCCAGCATTTCAGAAACAGAAAGTGCTTCATTTTCCCTTTTAACACGCTCAGGGGGGGGTAAGCATAGATGCGGCAGCCAATCACAGCACGGGTTTGGTTTAGGGTCTCAAAAAAGGCTGGAACTAGTACCCGGCAGCCAATCACACCCAAAAGGGGGGGGGGTTCCGACCTCAGTTTGCTGATTTAGTCTGAAACAAACTTATTAGCTAAAAACCTGCTATAAAAAATAAATTATTTAGGAAAAGAAAACCCAAATTTCCCAAAAAGTGTTTATTTTTACTGTCCCCATAAATTTCGATATATTTTTGTAGCAAGAAAACCCCTTTAACCTTCTTACTGTCTTAGACCACCAATGTTTTAATTTAAAAACTGGGTCTTACCTTTTCTCTTTTTTTGTTTTCTTCCCTCATTGTGATATACCAAAAATTTAACGGGAAAACCCTTCAAGTGGGGGGGACATATCCCTTTGACAAGGGGAATGGTTACACCTAGTTGTCTATTAATTGATAGATTCGCAGGAGAAATAACAGAGGAACTTTGCAATCTACACTTCTAAGAAAAAATGATCTAGCATTGTTATCCCATGGGGAATACAAATATTCAGTAAAATAGACGTCTTCTTTAATTGTTCCATATTCGGCCTGTGACTGCATTTGGTCGTACTTTTTTTCTCTTCAAATTTGCAATTAATATTTCTCAGACTCCCCCGGTGTAAGACTATACCGGGCCCACCAAAATGGTCACTGAAATTGCAGTAAAAATTGCCCTTTTTTTGGTGTCTTTTTCCCTGGAAAGCAAAAAACTTGTCCTTCACTAAAAAGGGTGCCCCCCTTTTAAATTTGTACGATTAGGTGTTTTAAAAAATTTTATTTTTTTGTTGTGTGGATTACCTATTTAAGGGAGTGATGGGAGGAGAAAAATCGGAGGGGGGCAAATGAAGACAAATTTTCTGCACTGTGTGACACTACTTTCTTTATGATATTGGGGGAAGGTATTATATGTGAACTGGTTGGTTTTGCGTGCCTGGAATGCTTTGTAGTCCTAGTTCAGCCCTGGTGTTATAAATCTTACTCCAGTGCTTGATTTGCAGGTTACATTTCTGAGCACTGTTCTATAATGTCCTCTATGCTGCTACTGCTGCTGCTTCTGAGCTCAAGATATATATGGATATTGTATGTGTGTGTTACATGGGAAAAATCATAGCAGATAGTCTCCATGCCCTCACTCAGGGACAACTAAAACAAGGCAAATATCCTGCAAAGTAGAAAACTGATATAAAGAGTCACATACAATTTTTTTAAAAAACCCTAAAAAAGGTGCAAAAAAATCAGTTAAAAACATCCTAAAGTTCGGAAAGTGGAAAAATCTAAAGTTTTTAATCAAAAAACACAAAAAGCTTAAAAAAGCCCGGGTTGCCGGGTTACCTTTTTTTGGGCTTTATGGATATTAAACTCCGGGAAATTTTTATTAGTCTTTTCCTTCAGAAAATTAAAACATAAAACAAAAATTTTCTAAAAAAATTGAAAAAACAAGATTTACAAATCACAGGCAACAGATTGTCAAAAAAAAAAAATATTTAAAAAAAAATATCTTTTAAACGCAACCCAAAATTTCCCCAGTAAAAAGCAAAAATATTTTTTGGGTTTAAAGGGTACAAAAAAAAAAACACAACATTGGCAGCACCAAAAGTGACAAAAAGAGTCGCTATGAGTAAGAGCGGATACTTACTGCTTGAAACGCGTAAGCGGGAACATCTCTGTGTCTCTTATTTTTGTCATTTTTGGTACTCCCAAAAGTAAAGTTTGTTTTTTTTTCCATTACACCAATATATATTATTGCTATTACTGGAATTTGGATTGGCGGGCCCGGATATCTTTTTTGCTTTTTTTGTCTTCGCTGTGTAAATTGGGAAAGGAAATTTTATTTAGTTCCTTTAATGGGAATGAATGGGTAACCCCCTCCGAAATTTTTAAAAAACTTGTCAAACCCTACCAAAAAACTGTGGGGGACATGTATGAAAATTGTCTTGGACTAAGACTTTCTTTGTTGCCCTTTGATTTTTTCAAAACCTATATAAGTGGAAAAAAGGGGAGCTCTGATTTGGTTTGCTTGGGCAACAAAAAAATTCTTAATGCCCATACAGTTTTTTAATTTCAATGTGGCCCCCCCCCTTTATTGAGTAGCAGAAACCCAAAATTAGGGCAAATGCAAACCCCTTTCCAAAAGGGTTTTTGTGGCCAAAAACCTGTTTTAACCCTTTTCTATAGATGTAGGAGCGATCTGCACCTGACACAACCCCTTTTGAAAGGAAAAAAGTTTGTGTGTGGTGTGGTGTGTGTGTGGGAGGGGGGGGGTTCCCCCAAGAACCATAAAAAATGCGCCAAAGTTGGGTACAAAAACATACAAAAAAGGGAAAATTTGGCACGTAACCCGTTGTTACAAAAAAACCCTTCCAAATTTCAAAGTGGGCGACAGAGACCAAAAATTTAAAGTCGTAGAACGGGACACCTGAAAGTGCTGTGAGATTCCTTACATGTTTCATTGTTAGTATGGGTTTAAAAAAGACACGTGGGCCATCAAGTTAAACCCAAAGGGGGGGGGGAAAATTTTTGGGGGAAAAAGGGGACAAGGACTTCAAGCCCCTTTTCCCCACTGGGTTTAATGCCCTGAAACCCCCCAAGGAAGAAACCAATTTTGCCTTAGAGACCGTATTTTTCTTGGGCCCCAGGCCTCCCACCGCCGGACCGAATTTTACATAGCTACATACGCAAATTTTTAATTTTTTTAGTTTCAGGTAGGTATCTAAGCCTTTCTTGAAAATCTCTAAAGTTCCCCGCTGTGACCGGCTCCTCCAGGGCTATTTCAACCCGATTTACCCGTTCTTACAGTGAAAAAAACGGGTCTTCTTCCTCTGGAGATTGAATCCCCTTTTTTCCCCCTAGCCCAAGGGAAGTTCCCCCCCCCCTTTTACCTTTGAGGGGGGTTTTATTTTTAAAAAATTTTTTCCCCATATTTTTTTGTAGGGACCAAATTTTTATTATATAAATTTTAAAAATATATTTTTTTTATTTTATATATATTTATTTATAAATATATAAATAATATATTTAAATTATAAATTTTTTAAATATATAATTTATATTATTTTTTAAACATGTCCCCCCCCCAAACCGTTTTTTTTCCCAAAAACTAAAAAAGTTTCAAATTTTTAATTTTTAAAACCCCTTTCCCCACTCCTCAGTTAAAGATGCTCCCCTTTCCCCCTTTTAAATTTTTGGGTTTTTTGGTTTTTTTTACTCTCTAGGCCCATTTGGTTTTCCCTTTTAAAAAAATTGGGGGGGCCCCGAACGAACGGGATATTTTCAAGTGAGGTTTGCCAAACCCCAAAAATTTTTTTTTTTGTTTTTTTAAAGCGGTAAAAATTTTTAATTTCCCTTTTCCCCAAAGTCCATGCCTCTTTTTTTACACACCAAAATTTTTAAATTGCCTTTTTGAGGGGTCTTTATTTGACCCCCGCATGGGTTTCTTTATCCCTTTTATCTAACCCCAAAAAAATCCAGATCTTTCTCAACGCGATTTCTCCGGTTTTTTCCCCCCCCTTGGGCAAACGAAAGGCCCCTTGGGGAGTTTTTTCTACCCAGATGCCCGAAAACCTTTCATTTATCAAACATTGAAACCCCAAAGGGGACAAATGGATGCCCCTCAAGTGTGTTCAGGTTCTGCTTGCAATTTATGAGCATTTTTACAAAGTTTTCACTAAACCCTGCTTTTGCTTTGGGTGTGATTTGCATACTGGCATGCATTTATTTTTGGATTTTCATACACAAAGGCGCCATCTACATGGCGCCAAGTTTCATACATGTCACCCTTAGGCCATGTTCACACGGTTTATTTTGATGTAGTTTTGGGACAAGTTTTCGGTCTTTTTCCTCACCCAAAACCTCATCCAAAACGTTTTCCCAAAACGCCCCCATTTCTTTTAATTGTTCCTAAAAAACCCATTGTGTTGACAACCCACAAGGTTTTTTTAAATTTTTTTGAAACACTAAAAAAGTTCATGTCAATTCTTGAAGCGTGTTTTAGGCGCGTTTTTTGGCAGGGTTTTTGGGGGCAGTTTTTTGGGATGTTTTTTGCACGTTTTTTGTCCTGGCCTTTTAAATTTTTAAATTTTTGGGTGAAAAAACCTCACAAAAACCTCATCCAAAACCCCGCCGGGGAAAAGCCCCTAAAACCTCTTCTGAAGAAGCGTGTTTCAGGGGGGGTTTTTGGGCAGGTTTTTTGGGGGGGAAAAAACCCCCGAAAACCCTGTCCAAATAAGCTGTGTGAACATATCCTTAGTTTAGCTGTGAAAGTGAACAACTCAAGGTTCTGCATGTACCTGTCTCTAGAAACCACCTACAAAAGCAGCAAGCGGATTATTTAAACATTCAATGAATATCTTCTCAGAGTGCATAAAAAAATAAAACATAATTGATACACAGCATAGTCATTCAATATTCGCCTGTGGCAATAAGTCTTTACATTATAAGGCTGATGTGCATTTTGCCTCAGTATTTGTAATCTAGAACCAGCAATGAAACCTACAGAGAAAAACTATAATACAAAGCCTTGTAGCTCTTCTGTTTTGGACCTATTCCTGGTCTTGGCTTACAAATTCTGATGCAAAATACAGATGGAAAAAAAAAAACCCCTAAAATTAATGAGTCCATCTCCTAGTGTGAAATTCTAGTCAATATCAGTAAATACACATATGCGTAATAGCATTCCATACCCATTTTTTCAAAATTTTTTCGGTTCCATTAATGCTGTATGAATTGTTTTTTTTAATGTACTGTGAGAAGAACATAAATGGATAAATAGGTATTCCCATCACATTGATTTGCTTTAAACATGTAGACAAAGGTAAATAAAAAAATATTACCAAATACATTCATTGCTGTTCTGATTTTGCTTCATTTCAAAGTTGGAGCAAATTTACTCCGCTTTTTTTACAAAATTTTTCCCTATGCTGCCAATCCCTCTCTCTGTTTTGCAGCCCGTTTGGCTTGATGTCCTCCCTGTTTTTTACGGCAACATGACAGTTTAATTTTTTTTACTGGCAAGCGTTAAACCTTTAGAGCCCTGTAGCCTTCTGCACTTCTATTTAAACCCCTCTATCACCAATGTCCCTCTAACAGGCTCAGCTAGGAATAGCATAACTGAAATGTCAGTCACTGCTGTACAACTACCCACAGCCAATAGGAAATGGTAGCCTGAAGCTGGCTGGTTGAGAATAAAGGTTTTGGGGATTTTTCGATTTTGGTATACCCTGCTTGTAAGTATTTTTGATTTTTTGAAAAATTTTTTTTTAAATTTTAATACAGGGTCTCTCAAAATACAATAGCCTCAGGGCAGTATTTTCAACATACAATGGTCTTTTCTGAAACATTGTATCTTGTAACCCCTTGTAAAGAAAACAAGGTTCCTTTTTATTAAACATTTAAACTTTTAATCTTTTGGGCCCCTTTGCTGTCGGAGATCCTTTTAATTTAAAGTATTTTGAATCCGCCGAAAATCGGACAGTACACTGTGCTGCGTAGACAGCAATAAAACATTTGTGCTGTAGTCTATACAGCAAAAATTTTTAACCGTTGCATTTAAAACATGTTGCATGTTCCCGGAAAAACCCCCCTAATGCATCGATTTCCCCATCCATGTATGGGTCAAAAATACAAATATGAAAACCCCCACGTGGCTTTTGCACAAAGTTGCACAAAAAACCGCGGTCCAGCAAATGTCTAAATGCTGTTGCATTTTGGACACCATTTTAACATTTGCTGTGTAGACCTAGCCTTAATGTGACGGCATTTAGACATTTGTAGGACCGTGGTTCTTGGCGCAGATTAGAGTTTTTTTTTATTTTTTATTTGTTCCTCTACATAGACATATGAGGACTTTTTATTTTGGGGGACAAAGATTTACTTTCTACTGGTGCCATTTATCATACCATAGAATATACTAGGAAACTCAAAATTCTAAGTCGGGTGAAATGTTGAATTTTTTTTTTAGGGGACATGAAATGATCATATAATGTGATTTTGATATTTCGATGTTTTTCTTCTTCCGCGGTGTTCATTGTACAGGATAAATTATATATGTTAATATACCGAACTTTTATGGACGCGGTGATACCAATTATGTGTGATTTTGTAATTTTTTTTGCTTGTAACTTGTAGTATTTTTTATACTTTTAAAAAAAAAAATTGTACTTTAAAAACTTATCCTCCCAGGGTACTTGACCACTCGAGAGCTCAATTGCTTGTACACCCTTCTGCATTATATAAACAATGCAGAAAGTTGCATCAAGATGGGGGTTTTATTACTTCCTTGGCTGGGACAGGAAGCAATAGAATCCTTAATATGGCAGCTATGGAAGCCTTCATTAAGCTTCCAGCTGCCATAGTAACGCATCGGTCCTCGGTGTTGTCACCTCGGGGATGCCATTTGGAGAGAAGAACGGTGTACAGCACTGTTTCTCATTTATTAAGATGCAACAATCTCTGCAGGGTCTAAGTCAGGGGTGTCAAACTCTTTTTCACCGGGGGCCACATTGACCTCATGGCATACCTTAACCCCTTCCCGACATGGGCGTATGCATACGCCCTAGCGGGAAGTGACTTCCCGCAAATGGACGTATGCATACGCCCGTCGATCGCTGCGGGCTTGCGGGCGAGCCGTCCGCGATCTGCTGCATGGAACCAGCGGTAAATTACAGCTGGATTCATGCCCCCTCACCCCCCTCGGCCGAGTGAGCTCCCGGCGCAGGGTGAAAACAGCATCATTACCTGCCGCCGTCCATGGCCGCGTCTAATGTAGATGCGACGCAGGCAGGAGGAGTGAGCTCGCCTCTGCCTACGATCGGCGAGGCAGGCGGCACAGATCCGCTCGCCCGTCTCCTACCAGACCCCCGATGCTGTCTGAATGCATCCGGTAGTCTGGGGTGATGTCCCCCTGCCCACAAGTGCATTGTGGCTGTGTCCACTATTTGCCATAGAGACCATGCACAGTCAAGTAACGCTGTGCACAGAATCGCCTCTTCAAACAGCAATCTAATGATTGGCTTTTCCCCAGTGGGGATTTGCAGTTACAAATCCTCACTGGGAAAATTAAATAAATGTGAAAAAGTAAAAAAAAAAAGTAAAAACACAAACTAAAAAATAAAATTAAAACACATACACTTCCCTTTTTCCCCCTTTACCAAACGGTAATTACAATCGCCCCAAAAAAGAATCAAAATAAATAAAGAATCCCATATTTGGTATCGCCGCGTGCGTACGACCACCCTATAATTTTTCACGTAATAAACCCGTAAGGTGAACGCCCGTAAAAAACAAAAACAAAAAACAGTCACAGAAATGGCGATTTTGTGCATCCTGCAGCACATTAATTGAATAAAAAGCATCAAAAACTCATATAAACGCCAAAGTTTAACAATTAAAGACGCAGTTCATCCCGCAAAAAAAAATTTCTACACATCCCCTCCCCTTGTGTTATACTGGAAAAAATAAAAAAGTTAGTGGTTGGGGGCTCTCAGAAGACAGCGGATGCATAAATATTATTTAACACAATAAAAACACTAAATTTTTTTTAAAAAGTGCTTCCAATAAAAAAAGAACTAGATAAATAGGGTATCGCCGTAATCGTATCGACCCTAGAGAGTAAAGCAAAACTGGTCATGGATACTGCACGGTGAGTGCTGTGAAAAAAAATAAAAATAAAAAACACTACTAGGATTGCAGTATTTTCTTCACCCTGCCTTCCAAAAAAACGGATATTAAAACTGATCCAAAAAGTCTGGTGTCCCCCCAAAAATGACACCAAATAAAAACGTCAACTCGTCCCGCAAAAAACAATCCCCTACACAGCTCCGTACACAGAAAAATAAAAAAGTTATGGGCTCTCAGACTATGGCCGATGCAAAAACTGTTTTCCTTTTTAATAAAAGTGTTTTTATTGTGTAAAAGCAGTAAAACATAAAAAAAATACAAATTGGGGTATCTCTGTAATCGTATCGACCTCGAGTAATTCTAGTATGTCAGCTATACTGCACGGTGACCTCAGTTAAAAATAAAAATAAAAAACACTACCAGGAATGCTGTATAATGTTCAAAATGCCTCAGCAAAACCTTAATAAAAAGTGATCAAAGCGGCATATGCCCCCCATAATGGTAACTAATAAAAACGTCCAACTCATCCCACAAAGAACAAGCCCATAATCAGCTTCCATATACAGAAAACTGAAAAACGTTATGGCTGTCCAGAACAGGACAACAAAAAACGCAATTTTTATAGACCTATTACTATTCGTGGTAAAAGTAAAAAACATAAAAAACACTATATAAAATCTATATCCATTGGCAAATTGTACCGACCCCCCATAGTAAAGATATCCTATCATTTAATACTGCAAGCGGGCGAACTTTGTAAATGTGAAGCCCTAAAAACAATCTGCAAACTGCGTTTTTTCCCCTCATATTTCATGGCCCAATGCAAAAAAAAACAACTTGAACACCTGTGGGCACCCAAAATGCACAATACACACCCCTAGATGAGATCTATGAGCGAGCTGAATACCAAAATGGGGGGACTTCTGGAAGGTTTCACCTGTTCTGGTATTTTGGGGGCTTGTAAATGCGACAAATGGCCCCCACCAAAATCTGCGTTCCAAAATCCAAGGTAACACTCCCTCCCTATAACGCCTGCCAGCGCCAAAAGCAGTTTACACACACATGGTAAGGGTATTGCTGAACTTGGAAGAAATTGCGTAACAAGGTTTTGGGTGGTTTTTACCAGGAAGCCTTGTAAAAATTATAGATTTTCAGCTAAAATTGCAGATTAATTGTAAAAAAATGTTTTTTAAAATTTTCACACCTGAACGCTAAAAATTTTTGTGACACACCTGTGGGTCGATTATGCTCACTACACCCCGGATATATTCCTTAAGGGTGTAGTTTCCAATTGGGGTATTTTTAGGGAGGTTTATTAATTTTTAGCACGCTTAGGGTGTCCCGCAAAACTGAAATGGCCCTAAATAAAATCGTAATTAAAATGAGACCCCCAGAGTCCAGAGTTGCTCCACCTAATCTGGGGCTTGTGGTTGAGAGCCAAATAATGCACTAGGGCCACATATGGGATATCTCGAAAACGGCAAATCTGGGGAATCAAATTAATTTGCATTTCCCACTGATCACACATTTACCGTATTCTTTGTGAATAATGCAAAAAATTAAAATTCTGGCCAAAAAAGTAAAATTTTTGAAACTTCACTTCCACTTTTGCTTAATTTCCTGTGAAACACTCTAAAGGGTTAATAAACTTCCTAAATGCAGTTTTGAAATACTTTAATGGTGTAGTTTCTTAGATGATGTCATTTATTATGGGGTATCCATCATACAGGACAATCAAAGTCACGTTAGAATCTGGACTGGTCCCAAAAAATGTGTCTTGCAAATTTTGTTGAAAATTTGAAAATTACTACTAAAATTTCTAAGCCCCCCTAATTCGTAAAAAAAAAAAAAAGACATTTAAAAAATGATGCCCAATTAACAGCACGACATAGGTAGATGCTAGTTATAAACTAATTTTTGAGTGGAATAACCTATCTTCTAACATGCAGAAAATTTTGAATTTTTAAAATTGTATTTTTCAATTTTTTTCCCCCACCCGATTTTTTTGATATTTTTTTCACAATAAACAAGCATTTTTTGACCAAAATTCTACTATCATTAACGTATAATGTGTCACGAAAAAACAATCTCAGAATCACATGATAGGTTAAAGTGTGCAAAAAGTTATTTCTCACATAAATGACACATGACAGATTTCAAAAAGGGCTCCTGTCTGAGAGGCCAAAACTACTGGCCCCCCCCTCCGGGGTAAGGGGTTAAAGGGTCCGCATAAATTTAGAACTGTATAAAGGAACATCTCCTTAACATTAAGACAAGCCATTAAGGATTAGTTACATTGTACAGTATTACTGTTTAAAATCTAGCCCGTTGAGCCAAACCAGGGAGAATATATTGCCCCCTGTAGATAATAGGTATATATGACCCTGTAGGTAGATAGGTGGGTATAAAGTCCCCTGTAGATAGGTATATCTGCCTCCTGTAGGTAAATATACAGCTCCCTGTAGATAGGTAGATATAAGTGTCCCCTGTAGGTTTATAGCCCCTGTAGGTATATATAACCCCAGTAGGTGAACAGCACCTTGACTGTACTCATTGCCATTTGTTTATTGCAAACACAAAATACAGGGTTGGCCTAGGAAGGGAAAAGAAGGGTCCACTGCTGCCATTCATAACACTCTACTGCTGCCAGTATGCCACCATGTTTTCCCCTATTTACTGCTTTGGTGACACAGGGAGGAATGGTGGAAACAGGCAGCTAAAAGGTACAGGCACTGCTGAGGCACCATAACCAGCCTAAAGCTGCTTAAGCTCTCCTTGTCTCTGTCTTTGCACTCCTTGCATCAGCTCTCTCCGTTTCTGCTCTCTTTGCCTCTGCTCTTCTTGCCTCTGCCTCATGAATGACACTTTAGGCGCTTCTGCCGCCTGTAAAGTATGTAAGTAGGCGGAGACCAGTGGTGGAGGAAACGTGCCTGCCACCTCACCGCTCACACAGTGAAGGCAAGTGGCAAGATGAACTATCATGACATCTAGCCATTTGCCTTCTATATAAAAATGTGACTCCTAGCTCAGTCCAAGCTCAGCTCAGAAACACGTGCCGGGCCGGATAACACAAGGCGGCGGGCCGGATTCGACCCATGGGCCTTGTGTTTGGCACCCATGGTCTAAGTTGTTAAACAACAGGGATCAGAGCTGGCTCCGGCTGTTAGCGGCGGGCGTCAGCAGCAATTATTAATGTGTAAGTCTGCTACATAGGGCCTTACCGACCATAGGATAATATAGGTAATCACATAGCTTAATGAATTCCAACCATGCTGAATAGTGACAGGAAGAACAATATTTTTTTAAATTAGATAAAAAGAACCAAGAGTTCGGCTATGCCTTTCTATATTTTTATGTTGAGTGTTTTGTCAGTCTCTTCTCCGCTGCCTCATTGTGTTTTTTTTCCTCCTAGCATGATACTAGAAAGATCATAAATTATACTTGGAAATGACTTTCTCAGCCAGATAACATACAAGACACCTGATTCTTTTTTTTGAGATTTCTTCAAATGCCACCTGACATGGCAGTGGGACATCACAGATAAAAGGGAAGGACATTCATCTGCAGGATATTTGGCCTCCGTGAGACGGTGCAGCCACAGGGAAGTGACACACGGATCTATCACATCTCTTTCCAGCATTCTAGACTTGACCCTTGTGATAGAAATACCCTCCAGTTTTTTTCCATTTGTTCTATCACAAGGTTGTCAAAGTCTTGACAGACAAAGCTGTAGCAGTCAGTGGTGTCAGAAGAACTGAGCAGAGAAAAGCAGTTGTTTCTGCTGTAATTTATCACAATTATGCCATGAAAAGAAAGCATTCTGACATCCGGGTAATGCAGACATGCTTCATTCTCACTACCAGCCAGGGTCATGACTGTAACTGCTTCACCCAAGCTTTATGGGAAAAAAATAGTTTACTGTATAAAAAACGTATAGTAAATAAAATCTGCTAAATTAGTATTTTAAACCATGTTATACATGGCAGCCAAAATAATATTTAAAAATCTAATGAAATGACACCTGTTATGAGCCATGATTTTGTAGGTATTAAAGACATGCTTCCTGCAGATGATACTTCCAATATCAGAGAGGGTGCTCTGTATCTTTCGTCAAGATAGCAAGGGAATAAGAAGACATCTGACTTCCCCGATTAACAAGCTCCTGTCTTTAAAGATAAGGAACACAGCAGGGAGTGAGTCATCATCCCAACCATTGCTTCAGCCTATAAGAGAAGACAGAGGTTGTCAGTAACTTAACCAAAAAAGAATACAATGACAAAAAAGTCATAGGGAAATATATATTGACAATCTTTATTGATTCAATAATAAATATTAAAAACTAATATGTCACAAATAGGACAAATTTAAAGCTAAAAACAATTAAAAATAATGCCCATATCAAACAAGGCATACAAATCACACCCTTCATGAATGTAGAAAGTTATCTACAGTGTATAACCTATGATATTTAACATTAGTATTAAAGTGTCTTATATTAGAGATCAAGTGATTAAATAGTATATAGACACATCAAGATGGGCATGCAATAATGCCAAGGAAATGGAATAGCCTCGACGCGCGTTTCGCCAAGCTTTCTCAAGAGGCCCATTTCCTTGGCAGTGCATCTCCTCCATTCCTGTATACACTTGGTAATGTATTGTATGTGATAGGTGTGGCATTATTGCATGCCCATCTTGATGTGTCTATATATCCACAGCTGAAGTGGGAGAATATGTCCACAGAGATACAGGAAGCTTTGCACACATGCTTGACAAAGAGGGCGGAGACTCTCGAAACGTTGCATCTAAGGTGCACAGCCGGTTGTCCGAGCAGCTCCTAACTACTGTGTTTGCAGCGTTACAGTTCAGGAAAAATTGTTACCTATTGCATGCATGCTGAAAATTTCCTATTCTATGTTGGATACAGTATAAGTGTTTCACGTTGTTTTGATACTATAATAAATATGGACTAAGCTATTCAGCTGAAAGTTGGTTCCTTTCTATTTTATATGAAGCATAAGGCAGCACGGGGAAGAGGAAACCCGGATAAGGCACCGTGGCATGACATGCATATACGTGTTCGTAGCGGTAAAAAGCATTGAAAAGAATATGTCCACGGGACAACTATTAGTCGAGTGCTCCATAAATCTGGCCTTTATGGAAGAGTGGGGAAAAAAGCCCTTCTTGAAAGCCATAAGAAGTCCTGTCTGCAGTTTGCAAAAAGTTATGCAGGGGATACAGCAAGCTTGTGGAGGAAGGGGCTCTGATCAGATAAGAACTAAATTGAAATTTTTGGCTTAAATGGCAAGCACTATGGGGGACATGTATGAAAACTATCTAGGTCTAAGGCAATGTTCACACAGCTTATTGCCGAGGTAATTGCAGGGACGGATTTCGCCCCGCAATTACGCCGGCTGCCGTGCAGCGGGGGCGGGGCGGGGGGCCGGCAGCTAGCCGGCCCCATAGACATTCATTATTCATGGCGCGTACACGCCATAAATAATGTGCATGTCACTTTCTCCCCGCCCGGCGGATTCGCCGAGCGGGAAGAGGAGACGTAATCCATAGTTCTCTATGAGAACTGTGGATTACCGTAATGCCTGGGACTGATTTCAGCCGTATTGGAGCGCAAATACGGCGCTCAATAAGGCTGAAATCAGTCCCAAAATAAGCCGTGTGAACGAGCCCTAATACTGTCTTTGTTGCCTATAGCAACCAATCATAGCTTCTCTTTCATGTCTTCAGAGCACTATATGAAATGAAAGGGGAGCTCTGATTGACTACTATGGGCAACAAAGAAAGTCTTAGACCTAGATAGTATTCATACATGAGGCCCTATGTGTGGAGGAAATCCAACACTGCACATCACCCTGAACACACCATCCCCACTGTCACAGACACTCAGCGAGTGGGAGGTGGATCCTCAGGTCACTACGAGGAGTTGGCATACCCTCCACCGGGGAGCGGAGTCTAAGGGGCCCCTTTTATTCACCGGAGAGCGCCGCAGAGCAGGACGGACTTTTCCGCAGGGAATCCCCCAGGTCACTACCCCCAACGTAGGACCCAGTGGTGACAGCCGAAACTTGGTAGAATAGACTCAGAGTATCTGGAGTGTAGAACCGGAGCTGGGAAGAACCGGGCGTAGCAGATGCAGAGCGGCAAGATAAACGTAGGTGATAAACGTAGGCAGGAACGCAGATAGAACAGACAAGGTATTCGCTAGAGACAAGGACGTCACTAGGGAACAACCAATAACTGGGCATGGGGAACAGGAAACGACACCCTTAAAAGGCTCCTGCAAGGACTTGATTGGAGGAGCACAATTACCTGTTGCGCGCTGGCCCTTTAACTCCAGGGAACTGTTGTGCGCGCTCCCCTAGTGGGAAGGAAGATGCAGAGGAGCGCACCTGCTGAGGAGGAAGCAGGACGGTAGCAGGTGAGCACGGGACAGGCAGGAGCTGAGAGTGAATAGCAGCCCTGGGCACAGCGTGGGGACGACCAGCGGCTGAATAACGGACATGCCTGCGGCCTGGGAGACAGACCGCAGCACAAGCCGTGACAGTAACCCCCTTAGGGCCCCTCCCACCTCGGGAAGGAAGCCTGTAAAAACGTTGGATGACCTTAGGCGCATTGACATTTTCTTGAGGTTCCCAGGATCTTTCTTCCGGGCCAAAGCCCTTCCAATTAATGAGATAATAGATTTTACATCTAGAGCGCTTCATATCCAAGATAGGTGTGGTACTGGAAGGTGTGGCAGGGGAAATCCTCTTGTGCGAGTACCGATTGAGAATCAGAGGCTTCAGGAGAGATATGTGAAACTAATTGGGGAAATGAAGGGAGGGGGTAAACGGAGTTTGTAGGATACAGTTGTAGGATGGAGAAAGGACCGAGGTAGCGGGGAGCAAACTTGAGGCTTGGTAATCAGAGTCGGATATGCTTGGAGGAGAGCCAAACTTTATCTCCAGGCTGGAAAATGGGAGGTGCTCTATGTCTCTTATCAGCCTTTTTCTTAAATTGGGCAGAAGCTTGAAGCAGGCATTGACGAACAAGCTGCCAGATTTGTAGGAAGTCGTGTACTTGGGCATTTGCTGCTGGAACTTCCGAAGAAATCGAGAGTGGCAGAAGAAGAAGAGGATGCTGCCCGAACACCACGTAAAAAGGAGACTTCCCGGAGGATTCACTATGATGGTTATTGTATGCGAACTCAGCCCAGGGTAGTAGAGACACCCAGTCATCTTGGCGAGTGGAGACAAATTGGCGCAGATAACTCACCAGAGTCTGGTTGACTCGCTCCACTTGGCCATTGGACTGAGGGTGATAGGCCGATGAGAAGTCCAGTTTAATTTGCAGAAGGGAACAGAAGGCACGCCAGAAACGAGAAGTGAACTGTACTCCCCTATCCGAAACGATGTTAGCAGACATCCCGTGCAGACGAAAGATGTGTTTCAAGAACAAAGTGGCCAAGCATGGAGCTGATTGAAGACCTGGCAGCGGCGTGAAATGCGACATTTTGGAAAAACAGTCCACCACGACCCAGATAACTGAACACCCATAAGAGGATGGAAGGTCCGTCACAAAGTCCATCGTGATGTGGGTCCAAGGTGCTTCTGGTACTAGGAGAGGTAACAGGAAACCAGCAGGATGCAGCCGGGAGTTCTTATTTTGTGCACAGTTGGGATAAGCGGCCACAAAGTCTTTAACGTCCAGCGTGAGGGAGGGCCACCAGTAATGCCGGGCTATCAGATCAAGGCACTTGCGGTATCCCGGGTGACCGGCAATCCGAGATGCGTGACCCCAGGACAGAACTCGCCTCCTTAGTGCGGAGCGCACAAAGGTCCTACCCGGAGGGATCTCGCACAGCCTTATGCCCGCAAGGATGAGACAGTCAGGAGGAATGAGAAATTGGGGATCTGGTGCAGAATCAGCGGCATCCGAGGCCCTGGATAATGCATCCGCCTTGACGTTCTTGGCAGTCGGTCGGAAGTGCAGGTTAAAGTTGAAGAGGAGAAGAATAAGGACCAACAGGCCTGACGAGGATTCAGGCGACGAGCTGTCTGCAGATACAGGAGATTTTTATGGTACGTTTAGATGGTAATAGGATGAAGGGCACCCTCCAAAAGATGTTGCCGTTCCTCCAAAGCAAGTTTAATACCAGAAGTTCTCTGTCTCCCACCGCATAGTTCTTCTCAGCTGGAGAAAAGGTACGAGAGAAAAACCCGCAGGAAACAAACTTGT
Source organism: Phyllomedusa bahiana (assembly GCA_025379985.1). Taxonomy (NCBI): domain Eukaryota; kingdom Metazoa; phylum Chordata; class Amphibia; order Anura; family Hylidae; genus Phyllomedusa; species Phyllomedusa bahiana. Next base: position 37,794 of record JAODAL010012902.1, on the reverse strand, counting down.
CCTTAGAGGACTTCTGGAGAAGCACAGCCCCAGCACCGACTGAGGAAGCATCAACTTCAAGGTAGAAAGCTTTTTCAATATCTGGACGATGGAGTACTGGGGCAGAGGCGAAGGCAGATTTCAGTCTAGTTAAGACTTCTTCTGCTTCGGAGGTCCATAGGCAAGGATTACTACCCTTCTTGATGAGAGAGACAATAGGTGCCACTAGAGTAGAAAGTGCGGGATAAATTGGCGATAATAATTTGCAAAGCCAATAAAGCACTGGATAGCCCGTAGGCCAATGGGACGGGGCCAGTTAAGTACAGAAGATAGCTTCTCGGGGTCCATCTGGAGACCTTGCGAAGAGACAATGTATCCCAGAAAGGGCAAACTGGAGCACTCGAATAAACACTTTTCCAATTTGGCGTAGAGGTGGTTGCACCGAAGGCGGGTGAGGACCTGACGGACATGAGACCGATGAGACTCGAAATCCAGGGAGTAGATCAGAATGTCGTCTAGGTAGACGAGAACACAGTCATATAGCAGATCATGAAAGATGTCATTTACAAACTCTTGAAAAACAACCGGAGCATTACAGAGTCCAAAGGGCATGACCAAATATTCAAAATGGCCGTCACAGGTCATAAATGCGGTTTTCCATTCATCCCCCCGGTGGATGCAGATTAGGTTGTAGGCACCCCAAAAGCGAGTTTTTCCCCATTCACTCGATGTTTTTTTTTTTAGGGACACTTTGACTGTATGGGGCCCTGAAATTCCTGATGGGGGCCCTGCCAATATGTGCCACCGTAGCTTAGGGCTGCGGTGGAGTAAGCCAAGTAAATAGGTCTGCAACCTTAGGCTGCAGACATCTTGTTCATTTTTGCATCACTGCTTTAAGCAGTGGTGTTCCGGGCTTGGCTTTTACTGGAGAAGTCTTAGAGTTGGGTGGGATGACTGCTCCCGCATATCCATCCCAGGATTTCCTTGGCCTATAAAGCCAGGAGGTCAGGTGTGCTGGGTGTGGTATGCCACTCCAAGCCTGAAGTGTGTAGAGGAAAGAGCCACTGTGTGATGCCTCTCTCAGAAAAGCTGGACTTACCTTCCTTAGATGCTGCTGAGTTTGTATGGTGAGCTGAACCTGTTTCTGTTATCAGTTTGCTGCCTGACGCAAGGTTACGTTTAAGTTCTGTTTTTTGCACCCTGCTGTTTTCTGTTCTGTTTGGACATTCTGTTAATAAAACCCGTTTAAGTGAACATATCCGGTGTCTGTGGTCCTTGTGACGGAGCTGACCCCCCACAGTGGTTACAATAACTTTTATACAGGTGAACAATTTTGGCATTTCTCAGTTTTTAATAGGCGTAATGTATCTCATTGATGAAAAGCACCATGTCTGTGTGTGAGGATTTAATTGCCTTTTACATCCCACTGGGTATTTGCATATAACAAAGTTTTATGCGAACAGAGCTTAACTCTCCAGTGCCCTCTATTGGATGTAGCAATCCTCAGTTCACATGTGACTCACTGAACCTTGCAATGTGAAAAGGGTTTTAACAGGCCCCATTCTAGGGTGCAGAACACAGTTTTTATGTCAATCACTAGACCTTCTTCAGGGCACTATACTATGCAGTTCAGCACTAGCCCTTAAACATATGGAGGCCTGGTGTAGGCACCAAGGGAAGTGAGTCTGTTTAGCGTAGGTTTCCAACTGAAAAAAGGCACACCAGTAGGTAGGCAGGTAGCTTGAGACCCCTCAGTAGGTAGGCAGGTAGCTTTGGGCCCCACAGTAGGTAGGTAGCTTGGGGCCCCACAGTAGGTAGATAGGTAGCTTGGGGCCCCACAGTAGGTAGGTAGGTAGCTTGGGGCCCCACAGTAGATAGGTAGGTAGCTTGGGTCCCCTGAGTAGGAAGATAGGTAGCTTGGGTCCCCTCATTAGGTAGATAGGTAGCTTGGGGCCTCTCAGTAGATATATAGGTAGCTTGGAGACTCTCAGTAGGTAGCTTGGGGCCTCTCAGTATGTAGAGAGATAGGTAGCTTGGAGCCCCCCAGTGTGTAGGTACTCACCTTTCCACGCTCTTCCAGCATCTCCGTCTGCTCCCAGACCCAAGCCTGCTGCTTTAGGCTTGGGGTCTAGGACAGGAAGCTGCGCAGGCGGCGCAATGACATCACTTCCTCATGCTACCTGCACAGCAATGTACAGAAACAAATACCTTAGCACACCTTTTTTCATATGCAAATAGGAACATTATTTATTTGAGCAAGGATAAATATATCTCCAATGTGGCCTTCCTCAGTTATGTCTAAAAGTAAAAAAGGACCATATGAATATATATATAAAATGGCTAATAATAGGAGATAACAACGGTATGGGGAGATACAATATAGGAGGAAGTACAAATGAGAGAATTGTTTGTGGTAACATTAAAAGAAGCAGGAAGCAGTTATTGAAATGTAGATGAGAGAGAAAAAGAAAAGGGGGAACGAGAGAGAGAAAGGAAAAGAACAAAGAGGAGAAAAAAGTGGGGAATAGAGTGAAGAATAGGGGGTAGTTGATGAGAGAGATATAGGAGAGAATATACTAGAAAGAAATATTGTGGATGACAGGTAAAATGGCGATATGTAGCAAGGGGGTGAAGGTAAATTAAAAGAGGATAAGGGCTATATAGTGAGTAACAAGCATAGGTATATACTGTAGGGAGACTGTGGAGAGAACATGTGAAGAGAGCATAAGTAATATAGTTAGATAGAGGAGGGAATGAATAAACACGAGTGATGTATTAGGCAGAATATGGTAAAATATAGAAGATGCGTCACCTATAGAATAAAGCAAGAGGTATGAAGACAAAATTACAAAGGCAGAACAGACCTGGTGGGGCATCAGTAGAGAAGTGTGGTTGGAGATAGGGGAAGTAGGGCACCGGAACATGGCTTAAATAAGCCGCGGCGGTCAGAAAGAAGTCGCGCCCAGCAGGACGGGCATGCGTCCTGTGCATGTGAAAAGTAAAAGAATAGAAAAAGAGGGGATAAGAATAAGAGTTAGGAAAAACAGATGGAAGAAAAAATGAAAAGAATGTCAAGAAAGAAAAAAGGAGGAAGAAAATAAAAGGGGAAAAGATAAAAAAAGGGAATAAAAATAAAAATTAAAATAACAAACAAAAATAAAAAAATAGGGGAAAGTAATGATATGTGAAAAACAAGAGGGACGTGGAAAGATTTGGAGGGGAAGAAAGAAACATAGGGGATATAAACAATAGGAAAGAGGTAGAATAGGGGAAAATAGACAATAGGAAAGAGATGGAATAAGGGAAAATACAGAAGAAAAAATATGATATAGAGCAGAGTCATATATACAATGAAAGAAAATAATGGGATGCAAGGAGGATGGATGAAAATTGGATAAAAGAAAAGTAGAATAGGAGAAAAGAGAAATAGGTCACAAAAAACTGGGAATTACCAGTCCAAGGATAACAATAGAAAGTAACGGCGGCATCATTTAGCCTGTAGAAGAAAGGCAAAAAGTCATTAGAATGATATACCTAGCAAAAGCAAGATGGTATATAATACGTAAACAATCATTAAAAAGGACGCTGACAAAAACTTGCTGTTAGTAGATAAGATAATCACTAAACAGAACACTTCAAAAGTATAAAATAAAGTATAGAAACATAAGCAAAGTGAAAATCCAAATGAAGGCTACATACAATCAGTGGATTATAACCATTTACAATCAAATTCTCTATTGAGACCATTGGGTTCTAGAGTCTGCAGTGTATGTATCCAGTAGGTTTCCCTTTTCTTAAGGAGCATTATGCGATTGCCACCTCTCCTCTGCGGGGGTACATGAATGATAATTTGGAAGCGTAGTTGTGATACTTGGTGTTGGTAGCGTTGGAAATGGGCCGGGATAGGTAACAGATTGTTTTGGCATCTGATCGTGGACTTATGTTTGGATAAACGGTCCTTCATGCGCTGGGTGGTTTCACCAACATACGCTAGGCCGCAGGGGCATTTAAGAAGGTATACCACATAATGAGAGTCACATGTTAAATAGCCTGGAATCTTATAGGGGTGACCAGTGCGAGGATGTGTAAAATATTCGCCATTAGTGGCCGATGAACAATGGGTAAAGAGCAGACAGGGGAAAATTCCCTTCTTTTGTTGTGGTAAATGTTGTTTGGATAGATCTTTTGTTTTATGGGCCTATATCTGCTCTAACTAGGGTATCACGTAGGTTGCGTTCCCTTTTGAAGCATTGTAGTGGAGGTTGTTGAAATTCCGCTATGTCAGGAAGGCTTTCTGAAATAGGGGCCAGTGTTCCTAATGGTACCGGTGATTTTGTGGCTCGAGGAGGGAAATTTCGTAAAAAATGCCAAAAGGGGTTTTTTGGGTCTTAGTGATCAATTTTGTGTCACGTGAGGGTGATCATTTTGTATTTGCGATAACATGGTAGATGGGAACCTTTCTACAAAACCAGATCTATCTCAAAAAGAAGGGGGTCTTTGGAGGGTGGGATCATGACTACCACATCTGGGGAAAATTGGAAATAGGAAAAATTTCTTGTGTCTGGTGGGTGTTACTAAAGTAAGTAGTAGATTGTTCCGATCTGTCGGTTTTCTGTATAATCAAATGTAAAAGTGACCTTTTCATTTTTTAAAAACAAGGGTGCAAGAAATTGTATTTGATGGGTTTTGATTCAGAGTGAACGCAGTTCCGGGGTAAACCTGATTGATATACTGATGAAATTTGGCAAGATTTAAGTACCGGTCCATAGCAAAAGACATCGTCATGTATCTCAGCCATATTTTGCAGAGCTTGGAAAACAAGGATGTGTGTAAATATTTTCTTTTTCAAATATTGACTTAAATATTGGCGATGGTGGCGCCAATTTGACCCCATTCGGTACCTTGTATTTAAAAGAAGTATTTTCTTCAAATAGAAAGAAGTTATTGTATGTACCATGATAATAGGCCATACAAAAGATCTTGCTGAGTTCAAATTTGGACATTTTCCAAAAATGTACTAACTGCTTTAAAAAACCTTTTGTCATGAGTGTAGTGTTAAAGGCTGCATACATCAAATGTTTTTGAGTATACTTTGAGATGGTAGGGTGATAGTGCCTTAAATTTTTTAAAGAAAGTTGAGGTAAAAAGTACAAAAGATGTAGTGTTTTTGACCCCAAAGGGTTTAAATCTTTTCTAAAAAAATGGCAAAAGGAAAGAAAGAGTCTGTTGATCAACAATTATCTGCCGGGGGTTCGTGAGGTTCTTATGGATCTTAGGGAATGATAAAATTTTGGGTGTTAAAAGGGTAATGATTAGAAGGAAGGTTGCCGTTGAAGATCAATTACTCCCAAATGTGATATTTTTACGGGTACTCTGAATTTCTGAATTTATAGAACTAGTCGGTTCTTGTAAGTGGTTTTTTAAATGTCACTTTTGGGGAAAGTTGGGAATAAATTTTCAAAAGTTGTATTGTCGGTCCATCACCACTAGGGGGGTCCCCCTTGAGCTTTAACACTAATCTTTGTTATTTTTAAGCGAAGCAGTAGCTTTGCGTTCCTCGAGAGTGATATTGGTGGGAAAATCTAACTCCCCTTTTTAAAACCGGCCCCAAGAATTGTGGATAAAAAATTTACTAGTGTAATGACGTCTCGACAGGGTGAGAGAACCAAGGGGGTTGTAATTCCTTATTGCGGAGTCCTAAATTAACAGAAAAAAAGATAGGTATTTTGAGGGTTTCCCCTGTAGGGTCATCGAGTCCTTAGGGCGAAATGGGCTTGAGGCAAAGGGTTTCGGAAAAAAACCCTGAAGGCCCCTTCAAAATGAAAGCCCAATCTTGCCGTGGGGCAAAAGATGGGCCCCCCCTAAGAACCGCCATTGTGATTTGTCAAGGGGAGGGAGATGAAATGTTACCCAAGGGGTGATCACCTGTGACCCCAGTTGAATCCTCGCCGACCCTTGATCATGTCTCCTGCCCCTTCTGTTACGTTTGTAGTTGGATCTTGGGGACGTAAATAGCCTCGTGGAGGGCATAGTTTGTCTAAAAAACGGGCTCTAGTATTCCCAACTGATGCGTTGGATCTTTCGCTGTCGGAACTTGAGGTATTATAGCGATAAAAAGTTTTTTGCGGTTGTGTGGGTCTCTGGTCCTTCCACCGATAAACGTAGTTATTGTTATAGTCGTCAGTATACCTCATAAATTTTTGCCGCTTCTTGGTTTCATTTGAAGAGCGGAAATCTAAGATAATTTTATCGACTTTAAACTTAAGCTTCGACCAATCTTCTTTTGTAGAGACAGCTTCAATTTGTTGTTCTATTGTAATGATCTTCTCTCTGGATTCTACCCCAACTTCTTTTGAAGGGTCTTGATAGTCAGTAGTATGATGTCGAATGAGCATTTGTTAAGTATTGATTCAAACTGTTGGCAGTATGCTGGATCATCACTAAAAATGGTCGGATGTAGGTTATATCGGAGGCCTCTCAGTATCCTTTGTACTTGGTAGTATTCTGTTAGGTTGGGGAAGTTACTTTACATAATTCTTTTTCATATTCTCTCGATCGTAATTCGACAGCTGGAATTTATAAGAATTGTCCAGATGATGTTACATTTGAAATGATTCTCAGAATCGTTAGAATCATATGAGAACGATTTGGCAGACATCGGCAAAAATGTCGTGGGTGCTGGTCATCAAAGGTACAACAATAGTAGTAGGAAGGATGCCGCACACCTTGGTGTAGTGGTTCAGGGGGGATAGTAAGTGCTTTTTTTTTTATGCAATCAAAACTTTTGTTTTTTTGAGCAAGGATAATATACTCCAAGGGTATAAGCATACGGAAATTGAAGTAATCCAACTTTTAAAATATTTGGGCCCAAAGGGCCCCTTAGTTATTTTAAAGTAAAAAAGGCCCCATATGAAAATATAATATATTATATAAAAAGGCAAATAATAGGAGAAAACCCAAAGGTATGGGAGAACAATTAGGAGGAATACAGATGAGAAATCTTTTGGGGTAAATTAAAGAAGCGGAAGCAGTTAGTGAAATGTGGGTGAGGAGAAAAAGAAAATCGGAACGAGAGAAGAAAGGAAAGAAAAAAGAGGAAAAAAAAGTGGGAATAGAGTGGAAATAGGGGGTGGTGATGAAAAAGATTAGAAGGAATTACTAGAAAAAAAATATTGTGGAGGACAGGTACAATGGCCATATGTAGCAGGGGGGTGAAGGTAAATAAAAAGAGGATAAGGGCTATATAGTGAATAACAAGCATAGGTATATACTGCAGGGAGACTGTGGAGAGAAATGGGAGAGAGCATAAGTAAAAAATAGTTAGATAGAGGAGGGAATGAATAAACAGAAGTGATGTATTAGGAAGAAAAAGGTAAAATATAGAAGATGCGTCACCTATAGAATAAAGCAAGAGGTATGAAGACAAAATTACAAAGGCAGAACGCCCTGGGGGGGCACATAAGAATTTGGGGTTTGGAGATAGGGGAAGTAGGGCACCGGAACATGGCTTAAATAAGCCACGGCGGTCAGAAAGAAGTCGTACCCAGCAGGCCCCATTCTAGGGTGCAGAACACAGTTTTTATGTCAGTCACTAGACCTTCTTCAGGGCATATCTAGCTTTTTCAGCATCCCCCTTTAAACATATGGAGGCCTGTTGTAGGACCCAAAGGGAAGTGAGTCTGTTTAGGTGGATTCCAACTAAAAAAAAAGGGACACCAGTAGGGAGGGGTACTTGAGACCCCCCAGTAGGTAGGCAGGTAGCTTGAGACCCCCCATAGGTAGGCAGGTGCTTTTTGGGGCCCCCCAATAGGTTGAGCTTGGGGCCCCCCAAGAGGTGTAGGTAGCTTGGGGCCCCACAGTAGCGAGGGAGGTAGCTTGGGGCCCCACAGTAGATAGGTAGGTAGCTTGGGTCCCCTGAGTAGGAAGATAGGGAGCTTGGGTCCCCGCATTAGGTAGATAGGTAGCTTGGGGCCTCTCAGTAGATATAAGGTAGCTTGGGGCCTCGTAGGTAGCTTGGGGGCCCCTCGTGGTAGCCCGGGGGCTTTCCCCCAATAGGTGGAAAAGGTAGCGGAGCCCCCCCGTGTGTAGGTACTCAACCCTTTTCCCCCTCTTCCAGCATTCCTCTGCTCCCAGCCCCAAGCCTGCTGCTTTAGGCTTGGGGCCTAGGACAGGAAGTTGCGCAGGCGGCGCAATGACATCACTTCCTCATGCTGCCTGCACAGCAATGTATGGCAGGGACAGGGAGCTCACAGCTCTCTGCCCGCCGTACATCTTCATTGTATGCGCGTCACAAGGACGCACATACAACTAGATCCATTTAGAAAAACAGGCCAGTGGATGGTTTTCTCTATCATTACTTTGAAACAAGGGGGCGGTACCTCCCGGCGGCAGGCCCCCCCGTGCTTCACAGACTGACCGGGCCCAGTACAGCAGTACTGGCAGTACTGCCCTAACAGCGGCCCTGCATGGGAACTCACCCACAGGATGGTCATCTGTCACCCCATGTGTAGTTCAGGAGGAAACTTCTAATGCTAGTCTCTGCTTCCTACCTCATTGTCTCATGGTGTAAAAGGGGTAAACCTCTCCACCACTATGTTGCCAAAACTGCCCAGTTACCACAACACTAGTACAATAGTATTTGCAGAGCAATAAGTATATCATGTTACTATGCTGTGTCTCCTCCAAATAAAGGTGTTAAGGTACGCAAGAATAAATAGTAACATAATATTCTTAAATGGCATTACACACAGAAGACTCTTTAAAGGGGGATGAATCCCTTGAAATACGGTGCTCCTCTATAGTTTCACAGTGGCCCATTTTCACCCTTCTTAAAGGCAGTTAGTGGCTACCGTACAATAAACTGTGAGCCCCTCAAAGGGGTTCTACAAGTTGCATAATTTCTGTGTGTTAGAAGGGTCTCAGTCAGTAAAGAAGACAGCAATTTAGCACAGAAAGCCGTAGAAAATTCTTCCATAAAAGTTCAAGGCTTTATTCCATAAATTCCATAAAATATACAACAAACAACAAGACAGCACTGCGCGAAAACAACAAATGCAAAGAGAGACATGCATAGCAATGTTATAATTAAGAGCACCAGGTGTACTTGAAACATGTAAGCGTGTGTCTCTACCTTTAGTGATGAGCGATTGCGTCAAATATCGTCATCGGATCGATAGTCGATATCGTCAATTATCGTGCCGATATCCGATAGTCGGTAATAGATTATCGCCGATGACCATTAAAGTCTATGGGAGAGGAACAACATCTTCATTCTTACACCCAAACAGGGATGGAGAAGCTGGAATTAACATCCACAACAGTAAAATGGATACGTGCTACATCTTAGGCAACACAATTAGGCAACAAGGGGTCCCCAGAAAAAAACTGACAGACTATTCACTATCCTTGTCTTGTACCAAAAGCATGACCCTTATAACTGCATGACCAACAAATTAAATAGTGCCAGAAGGCATTATGTTTTGAACCATCATTTTAGTTGAACTGGACATTGTCTTTCCCTGTCCTGGAACGCAGCATGACCCTTGAACCTTTCTGACCCACAGATTAAAAAGTGCCAGAAAAAGGAGTCTTTGAACCACCAGTTTAGTTGAACTGGACATTGACTATACCTGTCCCGGGCCACAGCATGAGGCCCAAGCCTGCATGACCCCCAGATTTAAAAAGTGCCTGAAAAAGGAGTCTTTGAACCACCATTTTAGTTGAACTGGACATTGACTATTCCTGTCATGGGCCACAACATGACCCTTAAACCTGTCTGACCCACAGATTAAAAAGTGCCGGAAAAAGGAGTCTTTGAACCACCATTTTAGTTTAAATTGACATTGACTATACCCGTCCTGGGCCACAACATGAGTCCCAAACTTGCATGACCCCAGATTAAAAAGTGCAGAAAAAGGAGTCTTTGAAACCACCATTTTTTGTTGAACTGGACATTGGGGCTATCCTGTCCTGGACCGCAGCATGACCCAAAAACCCGCATGACCCACATTACAATGATGATGACAACATTTTTTGGCCGTGATGGGAGGACAAGGAGGTAAGACTGCTGGATGCAGGTTGCAAATTTAAACCCCTGAAGAACAGATTGGCGACGCTGTTCATTACGGAGATTCATAGGGCCCTGAACCCCGCGTGACAGCCTGAGGTCCTGCAACCGACGATTGTGGCATGGGATGTTGTCGCCCGCACTGGAAGGAGCACCCTTCTCTCATACCTCTACCTCCATGTCCTACACCCCTCTTTGCTCGCTTACCACCTGCATTTTGCTCCATGTTCAGAAAGATAAGAATTCAAGAAGGTATGGAAGTGTTTTTGACAGTCTCTTATTGAAAGACGGCAAATCACAGTTATTCTTAAATCCCTCTAATTTCCTACAACCAACTAGGATTAGAAACTGAATTGTTTCTAGCAAATACTTGTGAAATGCGGTCTGGTGGAAGAACCGTAAGACAAAATCAACAGTGTTCTTCCTTCAGTCCCAGGGATTTACAACTGCCCAGTAGGACTAGGAATTGATAGTTTTCAACAAACTGCACCAAACTGAGATTCACCGAGCGCAATAAAACTATTCAGAAGGTACACGGATGAGAAATTGCGTTTTTTGCAGCAATGACAAACGAGAACAGTTGCAGTTGCTAGAATTGTCGTACAATGTGGCTATTTGAAAAAAACTAGGGCCGCACCACGTGCAATACAGCTATTTAAAAGTTATACGGAAAACAAAGGGGGGTTTTTGCACAAATGAAATACACCAACAATAACTACAAAATTTCTGGTATCCAAATTTAAGTACAATGTGGCTCCTTTGAACAAACGGGCCGCACCAAAGTGAAATACAGCTATTTAAAATTTATACGGATAATAAAAGGTGGGTTTTGCACCTATGAAATACACCTGCAATTACTAGCACATTTCTGTATCCTAATATAAGTACAAGATGGGTCTTTGAACAAAAATGGGCTGCGCCTAACTGAAAAACACCTATTTAAAATTTATACGGCTAATAAAAGGTGGGTTTTGCATCTATGAAATACACCTGCAATTACTAGCAAATTTCTGTATCCTAATATAAGCACAAGATGGGACTTTGAACAAAAATGGGCTGCGCCAAAGTGAAAAACACCTATTTAAAATTTATACGGATAATAAAAGATGGGTTTTGCACCTATGAAATACACCTGCAATTACTAGCAAATTTCTGTATCCTAATTTAAGTACAAGATGGGTCTTTGAACAAAAAAGGGCTACGGCAAAGTGAAAAACACCTATTTAAAATTTATACGGATAATAAAAGGGGGGTTTTTTGCACCTATGAAATACACCTGCAATTACTAGCAAATTTCTGTATCCTAAATAAGTACAAGATGGTTCTTTAAACAAAAACGGCCGTGCCTAAGTGAAAAACACCTATTTAAAATTTATAATGATAATAAAAGGTGGGTTTTGCACCTATGAAATACACCTGCAGTTACTAGAAAATTTCTGTATCCTAATAAAGTACAAGTTTGGTTCTTTGAACGAAAATAGGCTGCGCCAAAGTGAAAAACACCTATTTAAAATTGAGACGGATAATAAAAGGTGGTTTTGCACCTATGAAATACACCTGCAATTACTAGCAAATTTCTGTATCCTAATATAAGTACAAGATGGGTCTTTGAATAAAAATGGGCTTCGCCACAGTGAAAAACACCTATATAAAATTGAGACGGATAATAAAAGGTGGTTTTGCACCTATGAAATACACCTGCAATAACTAGCAAATTTCTGTATCCTAATTTAAGTACAAGGTGGCTCTTTGAACAAAACTGGGCTGCACAAAAATAAAGGGTACTATTTTCACCTCAGGTGCGAGGTGTGCTGGCCAAAAACTGGTAAAAAAAAGCCATTTCAATGCTGGTTCAAAGCAGAGTCTTGGCTGCACAATATACACTCTCCTTTCAAAAGCCTGCCTGCCTGCCTGCCTGTCTCTGTCTGTGTTCACCCACACCCCTCCCCCCCTCCCCATGGCTGTACAGCGCTAGATGCTTCTTTAAAAAGTCTCTGTCTAACTAACTAAGAGCTATGTTCTAATGTTCACAGCTAAAAGCATTTGTTGTTTTGTTTTGGGAAAAAAGAGAAACTGTGTCTCTGACTTTAGCTTTTATTGAGGAGAGATCTAGCATAACGTCCTGCCTAATGAGAGACACTGACACAATGATGAAGAACAGGAAAGCTGTTCTATGCAAAACGAGGTCATGTGGAATTTTTCCAGCCAATGGGCAACCATACACATCACAGTCATACGTTGCACACCCAGCTCACCCTGCTCTATGCCTAAGCTGATTTGCTGGCCGCCAAAATGACAGGAAGCGCCGAAAATGGCGCGATATTAATAGATTATGTGCAGATTCTCACCTAAATTATCGCATGATCGGAAATTTCCGATCAACCTAAAAACCGTGCCGATTTCAACTTTGTCGATTATAATCGCTCATCCCTATCTACCTTTGTTGCTTTTACACAGTGCTGTCTTGTTGTTTGATATACGGTTTATTGAATTCATGGAATAAAGCCTTGAATTTTTATGAGAGAATTTTCTACGGCTTTCTGTTTTTGATTGCTCTCTTCTTTACTGCCTGTTAGACTCTTCATGTTGCTTGGAACGGTATCTGTGCACATCCATATCGTATGTGGTAGAGATGGGTGAATTTCTCAAAAATTCGGTTCGCTCACTTCGCCGAATTTCCCGACAAAAATAACTTCGGTCCGAATCACGTTAAAAAACAACAAATTTTCCCGGCTGCAACAGAGCCTGCAGGTGTGCTGAAAACGTTTGGGGCCAATGCTTTAAAAATGCAGAGGGACTTGTTTGGTCTTCATACAATGTTGTGTTTTAGTATGACACGACTGCATATTAGAAATCGCTTCACTATAAAATTCCCCCGGGCACTTAAGAGGCAAAACTGACCAAAAAACTGAAGGGGGAATGTAGCCTGATAAAGTCATGCGAGCGACAGCTGGAAAAAAACAAGCTGAGGCTCAGGTGGCAAACTCAGTGACAGAGTGGTGGAGGTGACGGCGGCAGCCACAGCAGCTGAGGTCAGACAGTGGCACAATGACATTCTGGAGGGTGGCAAAAAAACAGGAGGTAGCCAAAGAGTGGCACAATGACACAGTGTGGAGTTGACGGCATCAACAGCAGCAGCAGCAAAACAGTAGTAGGCCACAGAGTGGCACAATGACAGAGAGTGGAGGTGACGGTGGCAGGAGCAACAGCATGAGGTCAGAGAGTGGCACAATGACATTACGGAGGTGGCAAAAACTGGAGAAATGCCACAGAGTGGCACAATGACAGAGAGTGGAGGTGACGGCGCGCAGCAACATGAGGTCAGAGAGTGGCACAATGACATTCTGGAGGGGGACAAAAACAGTAGTAGGCCACAGAGTGGCATATGTCAGAGAGGGGAGGTGACGGCGGGCAGCAGCATGGGGTCAGACAGTGGCAAAATTTGACATTCTGGTGGTGGCAAAACAGTAGTAGGCTACAGAGCGGCACAATGACAGAGGTGGAGGTTCACAGAGCATGAGGTCAGACAGTGGCACAATGACATTTTGGAGGTGGCAAAACAGTAGTAGGCCACAGAGTGGCACAATTGACAGAGAGTGGAGGGTGGGTGGCAGCAGCATGAGGTCAGGCAGTGGCACAAAGACATTCTGGAGGGGGCCCAAACAGTAGTAGGCCAAAGAGTGGCACAATGACAAAAGAGTGGAGGTCACAGCAGCAGCAGCATGAGGTCGGGACAGTGGACACAATGACTTTTCTGGAGGTGGCAAAAAACTGGAGTAGGCCACAGAGTTGCACAAGGGACAGAGAGTGGAGGTGACGGCGGCCGAGGGGCAACAGCATGAGGTCAGAGAGTGGACAATGACACAGTGTGGATGTGCAGCACCAGCAACCAGCAGCAGCAGCATGAGTTATAAAGGGGCACAATGAAGAGTGTGGAGGTGGGTGGCAAATACCAGTCCCTGTTAAAGATGGTTGGTGGCAGATGGAGAAACTGTCAGAAAATTTGGGCATCAGGCGGGTGGGGGATCAAAATTTAGTGGCGGGCCCGGAATTTTGAACCCCAAAGATAATTTCTCACATTTTTGGGTGAGGTTTCAGGGTGATGAAATTCGACGCCTAAGGCATTGATGGGTGGAAACCCGGGCCCCGTTCCACGCCTAAATTCTTCTTGAAAAAAGGTCGTGGGTTTCCAATTTCCCGTGGAAAAGCGGGTTCCCCTTGGGGGAAAACGTTTCCCCCCCCCCCCCAATGAACCCCCGCTCTGATCCCAACTACTCCCCCGGGCGGGACACCTTCCTCACTGCAAACTCGGCAAGTTGGGCCCCCACATCCAGTTTGGCTGCCCAGTAGCCCAGCGGATTTCTAACTGGGGTGGCAGAGTGCTGTCCAAGTAGGCCCCCCCCTTTTGGGTTTTAGGGCCCTGCTCCAGGCCCCCGCGCTGCTGCTGGGGGATTTCCCCCCTCACCCACTAGGGGGGTAAAGGAAGCTGCTCATCAGTGAACCAGACTTGGTTGCTGCTGGGAGTGGTACGGGCCTCCTCCCCCCCCCTTTTTCCCCCAGAACCCGGCGGCAGTAAAAACCCGTGAAGCGCTGAAAAAACCCCCCCGGTCAGAACTTTTTTCAGAGGGGGGGACGAGGGCCGAAACCCTAGGCGGGGGCCCAACAGGTTTGGAGGATTTACCTATGTTTTTTGGTTTTTTCCCTCCCTTTTTGGACCGGTAGCGGGGGGCCCAAAAGGGTGGGGTGGAAAGACCAGAAGTCATCCCTTTTCCCCGGGATGGACTTTCGGCGTCACTACCAGGCAAATAAAGCCTGGTGGGGGCCAATTGAACAAGTAAACTCCGGGGGCTCCCGGGCCCCCAAATCTCCACTGTTTTACTCCCCACGGTGTTTTGGGGGTAACTGCCTCCTTCCTCTTTCCCTTTTACCTCCCCAGCTGCTCCTGCCCCCCCTTTTTCCTTGTCCCGGGGTAGAAAATGAAATCTTTTCACCGAAAAAGCTTTGCTCCAAGTCCCCCCTCCCCTCCTCCTCCATGTCAGTCCCCCCCGGGGGACTATTTTGGCCGCGAGATGAAATTCGCCCCCTTTCCCGTCCCCCTCCCCCGGGGACAGATTTTTCAGCATCTTTCCCGGGAAAAGGAACAGGGGAAATGCGTTATTCATCCCATGTCCTGGCGATGACAAAAAATTTGGGCCCCCTCGAAGGGGCCTCAAAAAAGGGCAGGGTAAACAATGACGCCACTGGCTGACATCAAAGTTACACGGGGGAGTTACCCCGTTCCCGCCGGGATCATCAAAAATGGCCTTTCTCGGTTCTTTACAGTCGGTCCAACATTTTGCAGGCGGAAATTTCCAAAGGGGGGAGAAAATCGCATATCAGCCTGTGTTGGGGGGCCGTTCGGGCCGCTGAAACTCGAGGGGTTTTTTCCTGGCTTTGTGGGGGAATTTGGATGAAGTGCTTTCCCCCAGTTTCCTGGCCATTTTCAAAAACTTCTAAATGGGTTTGGAAGATTTTCGGGAAACCTTTTCACAACCAGTTTGAACACTTGGGGCCATGAAGGGTGCAGGGGGGACCATCCCCCTCGGAGGGCCAGCGGGGACACCATGTTCCCCCCAAATTGCCGTTCCCCCTGGCCCAAATTTTTGCATTTGGGGCGCGGAGAAAGCCAACATCGATTTCTTGCTGAAAAGACGCGGAGCATTCTCCCCGTTGATTTTTCTTTTCCGAGGCAAGCCGGGGTTTTAAAATGCGTAAACACCGCGTCCCCACACAGGGGTATGAGGGAGCAGTACTTTGAGGGGGAGATGGTGGGGGTTTGGTTGGGAGGGGGGAGGAGGCGGCCCAATTGGCCGGGGACCACAGTTTGAAAAACCAAGTGGGGGAGAAAGCGGGGGGTCTCCTGCCAAGGTTTTTGGGTGGCCCTTTGGCAGGAAAGAAAATTTCACCCATTTGGGCCGTAAAGGCATGTACGGGCCCCGGGACCGTAGTTACAGTTTCCGGATTTCCACCTCCCGTGCACCCTTGGAAAAAACCCCGATAAAAAAGGACGGGCCCATCTTCTGCTTTTACATATTTTTTTAAGTACTGGTACACCCTTTTTTTGGGGAAAAGGGGGGAAATTACGGTTTTGGAACTTTTCCATCTCGGCTCGGCACAAGCATTAGTTCTCTGAAGGGTGCAGATTTTCCATTTGAAAAGGGAGGGCCCTGCAGCACCAAAAATTTTGGAAGGGACCCACGGTAAAGCTTTTTTGCACCTTGGGATTTTGGGGAAGCATTTTTTTTGTCTCTTTGAAATCGCCCGCGAACGACGGGCGGGCGCCCATGAGTAGCGGGAGGGGGCAGGAGCCTCGGCCCGGGGGGTGATGATGCAAAGGGAAACAGCCCCCTTTTCTGCAGAGGGGGTGGAGCCTTGACGGGTTTTGCAAGGGCATGCGTGCCACTGGGCGCTGGGCTGCTTTTTCTGCGGCGCGGCAGGATGGACCACCTATTGAGCCACGTTTCTCCCGGGCCCAAAACCGGGGGACGCTGCATGGGGTTTGCCTCAGGGCCGGGGTTTGCCAACGTTAGCTCCCGGGCCACGTTTTCACTTTTCCCTACAGTTTCTACAAAATACCCATATTCGGCCCCTTTTCCCCGGTGTCTTAGAAAAGAACTGCCACCCCGCCGGTATGGGGTTTTTTACCCCCAACGCTCCGCACTGAGTGACAAACCTGCCGCCGTTTCCCCTCGCTGACCCCTGTGCCGCTTCTTTTTTTGGCCCTTTGCGAACCCGGGTTTTTTACCCCGTGGCCGTTTTGGCTCCCCCGACCTCAACACCCCTCCCACCCCTGCTGACTCCGGCCACCCAACCCATTTTGGGGCTGCGCCGCTCCCTGACCGAAAGCTGCGCCCTCTTCCCCCTGCATGAAAAGCCCCTTCCCTAAACCCGGCCCCCAAAATTGGGGTTCGGAAACATCATTTTAAATTTTGTTTTTTCATCGTCACTGCTTTTCTCATCACGGGTTTTGGTATGCAGAGGCGGCCCCAAAACATCCCCTCCCATCCCCACTTTTAACATAATATTTTTCCGCCTACTGAAAGAAGCAGGGGATATTGGCCCCATTTCTTCCTGCCAAGCAGCTGCTGCCCTGCCCCCCTTTTAAAATTTTTCATCCTCGCTATTTATTTGGAAACTGCCCCAGACCACATAGTAGATTTTTGGCTGGGGGAACCGGAAGGGAAAGAGGGGGGTTTTGAGGACAGGTGAGGGCCGCTGACCCCTGGGCCCATCCCAACAAAGGGGTTGGGGTTCTGAATTTCCCACCGATTTGGCGGGGGGTTGCGGGATGTAAACTGGGGGGAAAGGGGATGCCTAGTAACCCAATCCAAGAACCATTGGGTTGCTGAACCCAAACACAGGCCCGCTGTTGACAGGGGCGGTTGTGGCCAAAAAACCGAGTGCCCCCTGCTGCGACGTCCCTTTGCTGTGCTGCAAACCGGGGCCGGGCTCCAGGAATTTTTGTGCCTCGGCCACCCCGAAAGGTTTAAAGACCCCTGCCCCCTTCTGTCTGACATACTTTTTTGTTCAAAAAATTACATAAAATTTTTTGATGAAGATATCTTTTTAAAAAGATAAAATACACACCCTGTATTTGACTCCAAAATGAACCCCTAAAAAGGGTTGGGAAACCCCTTGGAATAAATTGCGCCCCCTAAAAAGGGGCGGAAAAATTGCCCTTGTATGTCCCGGGTTTTAAAAAAATTTTGGGGTTTTATTTTACTGAATTTTAAAAGCAAAAACGGGGTTTTAATTAACCTTCGGATATGAAATCTCCCCCAAAATTTTTTCTGTGGGGGTTGGAAAAACAAAGTTTCTTTTACTGAGAAAACAAACTCCCAGAAAAACGCTTAAAAAAACGCCTGGATGAAAATTTCCCCAAAAAAATTTGGGGGAAACCAAAAAAAATTCGAGCTTTTGTAGCGTTTTTCAAGGGCTTTTTTTCTAGCTACACAACAAGAGGAAAACTTGTTTTTAAACCCTTTCCCGCTTGTAAAATTATAAAAACGGGAAAAAAATTTTCTTTTTTGGCGGTGAAAAACTTTTCTTTTGGGGTCCCCACAGCACCCAAAAAAACCCTTTAAATTAACCCCTGGAGGGTAAATTGCGCAAAAGAATTGAGCACCCAAAAAATGATGGGGTTTATTTTATTGTAAAAAACGCTGTTTTATTTAAATGATACAACAGGAAAAAGGGTTTTTAAACACCTTTGGTTATTCAAAGGCTTTGGGAGCAGATAGCAATTTTAAAATTTTTTTATGCAAACTTTCACTGGACACACACTGGGCTTTAAATCCAATACCCCCCAAAATCAGAAATAGAACTTTAAAAAAAAAGCCCGTTTCTGGACAAGAAGAAACAACCCCCCCAAAAAACCCCTGTTAAAAAATGATTTTTTTAGTAACAGCTAACAAAAGCGCCGGCAGCACCTTTCCCCAAACAATTTCAGTGGAGCGGGATGAGCTCCCAGCGTCGCGCCCGGACTTTTATAATGCGGGGGGACGGGCACAGAATCCCGCGGGCCGATTGGCTTCACTCGCACATGTCCCTCAGGCTATCCCTTCCCCCCCCCCAGAGTTCTTTTTAAACCCCGTAAAAGCCAAAGTGCTCGCAGCCTTTTATCAATCAAAAGCAAAACTTTCGTTCACGCGAAGTACCCCAAACTTCGACTTCGTTCAGAACCGAAAGTTTCCTTTAAAATTCTAAACGAATTTTCCCCTTCGTTAGAATCCAAATTTGCCCAACTCAGTTTTTTGGACTCCATTATGGGGGCTAGCTTTTTTTTTCAAATTGTGTTAGAAGATTCCCCCCACAATTTTGTTGATCACAATTGGGGCCCCCCTGTTGGGCCCCTTTGACCGTAAATTTTTTGTCAGGGGGGAAAAACCCCGCCCCCCGGCCCACTCCCAGGGTCGGGCGGCCTGACTTGGGGGTGTAATGTGACGTTGTTTCCCGCCCCCAGGGGGAAAATTAAGGGGAGCCAGATACTGTTTTTTACCCCTTAAACCCCCGTCCCCCCGGGGGAAAGGGAACCCGATAAAGGGGGAGAGAAACACCTCCTCGGGCCCAAAGACCCCCGACGGGGTGAGAGGATTTGTTTTTCCCACAATGGGTTTAAAAAAAAATCTGCCAGTTAAATTTGGCTGCCACCATTTTTTTAGTTTTTGTTTTTAAGACCAGTCCGTTATACCTATAACAAAAGGGCCCGGAAAACCCCTTGGGGTAGCAGTAAATTTTTAGACCCATTTTAGGGTGTGAGGCCGATGATCAAGTAAGACTAAATCGATTTTTTGGTTTTCAGATTTAATTAGCCCCCGGGGGGGCACACTAGGACAGGTTTAAAGTTCCCGAATTTATAAAAAAATACAAATAAGAGTCAGAGGTGCAAAATAAGTAAAGGTTTTCAGTTTAAAGGCAGTTTTAAAAAAAGGGGCCAGTTACCTGTGGGTTTGGGTTGGTCTGGGCTCACAAGGGGGGGGGGAAGTGACCCGTGCTGGTGGAGCTTTTGGAATTAAAGTCAGGTAAACCCCCCCCTTAATGCAATGACTGGCCCATCTGGGCTCCCGCTTTATCTGTAAAAGGGACAGCCCACGTGGCAACCCACTACACTCCCCCCACAACCCCCTGGGACGGTCTATTAACTCCTCCCACTTGGCCATGCAATTTCTGACTGAAAAACCCCAAAATGGGCCATGCCTCTGAAGGGGATTGGCACAGAACGGAACCAGTGACATCAAAAACCGACTGGACCTAAGCTACGCCTTGATGTCAGACACCCCTATCCTAGGTGCTCCCTAAGTCCAGTTCTCGATTTCTCAGTCCCCCTGCATCGTGCAAACATGGGGTGGTGGCTGTGTGTATGGGGAGTTCCATATTTTAAGATATGAAACCGCCATAGACCAGTATGAGGGAACGCTATTAATCCTTTTTGAATATCGGGGCCCCTGTAGCTATGACCCTTTTGTTCAAGTTTTGAAGCTGGGGTTTGAGAGAGCACATGTCCTTGGGTTCTAATTAATGGAAATGAGGGTTCTTTTGATGGGTCAACCTCTCCTGCTGTGCTAGCTTCCTATGAAGGGCATTTACGATGGGTATAATTGACCTCTTCCTCTCGCAGGCCATTTGACTGAAGTTGGAGCGGGTGAACGATTTCTCATTTTTTGCGTGAATTTTTCTCACAGTGTTCAATTTCTCTAGTGCTCTATCCCGGGTAAAAATTGTTCTTTACACCTTGGGTTTCATGTACCAAAACTTCTGTAAGTATTTCCTTGCCCATAAAGACCAATCAATATTGATAATTTACAGTTCCACCATAGTGAAACTCACGCTGATGGGTTCCAAAGTAAAGCATCATGTTTATTTTACTAAAACAGACGTGTTTCATATCATAGTGATACTTCGTCAGGTCTGAAACCTACTGCTTCTGCCATCAATTTAAAAAGACAGTTATCCAGTTAATTGCCAATCACCATTAGGTGTTCATTCACATACATAAATTTCCCTTAGAAACACTTTTGATTGATGCGGTGTGGTTATACTAAAAAAAATTTATTTAACATAAAACATACATATAAACGCCTTTTTTGGGGTTTGCAGTGAATCCGCCTTCTGTTCCTATACTCCCACAAGCCAAATTAGGACTAATCTAATACATAAATCAGTGGCACACTAAAGACTAAGTAAAACCTCAAGTTATATAGGATATAGGAATGCTTTACAGCTAAGGAAAATATGAAAAACCTGGGACTCTTAGTTTACAGTATTTTGATCAAAGATTGTATTAAGCTCACCTCCCCAACACGTCAAGGGGTTCCCAGAGCAGGTGAGTCCTACACTAAAACATGTTACCTTGCAGGAGTCCATTCAGACTGCCACTTCCCCAGGAGTGATAGGAACCTGCAATTGAATTAACCTGCACATATTTAAATGAGGTAGTCTATTTGGGAGATGGCAATCTCATTGGCTTGCTGCACTCAACCACCTCATTTAAATATGTGCAGGTTAATTCAATTGCAATTCCTTATCACTCCTGGGAAAAGTGGCAGTCTGAATGGACTCCTAGCAAGGTAACATGTTTTGTGTAGGGACTCACCTGCCTTTGGGAACCCCTGCGTTGGGAGGTGAGCTTAATACAATCTTTGATTTAAATACTGTAAACTAAGAGTCCCAGGTTTTTCATATTTTTCCTTAGCTGTAAAGCCCTTTCCTATATTCCTATATAAACTTGAGGTTTTACTTAGTCTTTAGTGTGCCACTGATTTATGTATTAGATGTATGTCATCGCCTTTCAGTGTGCACCTATGCTTACGTTTTCAAAGTATATATTAGATGTGCACAGCCTTTTACATTTTGTAAATTAGGACTAATCGACAGCTATTGCACTCATACTAGGAAAAGAAAGATAACAACAGATATTGTAGAACTGAAAGGAGAGTCCAATGTATCAAACAAAAAAAAGGAGAAAATAAGTAAAACTAATATATAACTAACATGAAGAATACCTACAAAGATTAAGCTGTGGATATTTTTAATGTCTCCAAAATCAAATTCAATCCACATAAGATTATGGTCCTTAGTAAGTGTCTATAATTTTGTCCCACTAGAGGCCCTGACACTTTTGAACTTTTTTTAAACTTATGTGAGTATGCAAGGAAATTAACCTTGACTAGACATTTTAATATAAAAAAGTAATATTTAGAATGAGGTCTATTCATATTAAGGGGGTGTTCCAGAACTGATCAGTACTTGTTTGTCTATTGGGGTATGAGTAAAAATAGAAGATGTGAGACAGTGACAGGTGGCGTTATTGAGGAAGATACGTTTCCCCCAGAACACTCTCATATGTGACTATAGGGGGGCGCATGGATAGATGCGTGTACCCCCAGTGGCCTGGACTCGGTGGAGGGAGAGGCCGACAGTCTTTTTGTGTCAGTAGCACTACGCTACTGACATGTGTAGTAGAAGCGGTGTTCCAATCTGCTTGTGCCCGGGGCGGCTTTTCCTGGAGTGGTCAAAGAGCCGGGTGGGTGGCCCAAATCCCACGCCCCCCGGTGAGGCGGGGTCAGGCCTATAAAGCCTGGGTCGCAGGCCTGTCATGGCTGCTGGTGGAATGCTACAAGCCACATGGTAAGCAGCCTTTTATGCGTGTAAAGGTCCGTACAAGAGGCACTTAGTGTTCCGGGTTTAGTCGGGGCCCTTTATGTTTAGTTAGAGCCACCCGGCGGATTTTGGTTTTGTATTTTTGTAAATTTAAGGCTGGTGTTTTTTTTTAATAATTGCAAACAAATCCCGAAAATTTCAGCAGTGAAACACGTTATAGTCCCAGCCGTTAGGGTTACCTTGATTGGGATCCCCAACAATCACAAACGTACATAGGCTGTATGGAAAAACATTAAACTTTACTTCGTTTTTTTAAATTGGTGCAAAAGCTAGTCTAGACGAACCTTAGGCAATGAAAAACATATAAAAAGTGGGCAGTTTTCTGTAGCTTCCCCCTGTTTAGGAGGTAAGTAAAAGTCCCATAGAGACTATTTGGAGCCGATTTTGCTGAGTTGCCCCCAGTGCCCCCATGCAAGACGCAGTTTGGGGAAGGCGCCTTCCTTTCTCAAGCATGCTTTGTAAAGGCACGTCATTCTTTATTCCTGACCTGATTAACAGGGGTCAGCCCAGTTATCTATACTAAAAACGATTTACTAACATCCTGTTAAAAACAAAAAAAATTTATTAAAGCTTAGAGGACATGAAAAAGGTAAGGAGCATATTTTATTTGTGCTAATTTTACAAATACAACGAGATTCAAAGACTCTTTCCCCTTTGGTGCAATTGTATCCATTGTTGCAATCCAATACGCCCCCTCTGTGGGAAACCTAGTTTTTTTTTGGGCATTTTATGGATTTCATTGTTCAATCCACCAACGTAAATCAAGAATTTTGCGGTATTCATAAAAGTTTTGTTCAGTTGTTTTCCCACCAAAATTTTGGGGGGTACGTCTGAGCTATCTTTTTGTTTTTAAAATTTCTAATAGCACTTTTATGTTCCCCTATCCTGATTCTCATGGCGGCGGTTGTCCTTATACCATTTGCTACTGGACTTTTAACATGTAGATTACGTTGTTGTATAACTAAAGTACCCTTTTAATGGTATATATATCCTGATTGGATTTTTTATGTTAAACCTTTAAAATAGGGGAACAGTTGTTGCCCGATGACAAGGTTTGTGTCCCTTTACTTTTTAGTCCGAAGGTTTTTTTGTCGGGAAAATTTCTGTGTGGGGGCGCAAATGATGTATAAAGCATTCCCTATTGTTCTACCCCGTTTTATATGAAAGTGGTTTGTCCTAAACAGTGTCCAAATTTGGGGTAGATTGTAGCAAGTGCCAATTATGATTAAAGGGCATTTTTTTGATGTTAGAATGTTTCATACGGGGAAAAATGAAATTTAAATCTGGTGTTTATTCGTTTTTCCTTTAAGAAACTCTTCTCTATTTTTTGCTCGGTTTCTAAACCTATCTGTACCAATTTTTTCCATTGTAACCTCTTTTCACGAATTTTTTAACCCAATTTCCGCTTTTTAAATATACGTATCAATATCGAAAAAATGCGACGTCCCCTTATCTTTTGGTTTTTGGTATGCCATAAATATTAAAGGGGGTATGAAAACTTATGATGGGAATGTTATTGCGTTCTGTGGGTTTAGAATATAACGTTTTTTGGAAAAAGTTTTAACTTTGGGCCCCAATAAATTTTTCATCCCAAAAAATTTTATTTCAGTCTTCTGAATTTTATGCTAAATTTAATTTAAAAGGTGTCGGTATTGAATACCCCCAAATTCATTTTGTTGTTTCTCATTCCCCCCCATTTTAAAATGCGTATCGCATACCTGCACAACTTTTATTGGGGGAAAATTTCGATGTATGTACATGATCCATTTAAAACCTGATATGAAAGATTGGCTGCACTGGGCGACAGGGGAGCCCCTAGATAAGCCCTTTGGATCGTAAAAAAAATTCATTTTCCAAAACGAAAATGTTTTTTGCGCACCAATCGAATAACGTCATCAAAAGGTTATGTTCTATTGGTTAAATTAAAAAATGTTAGAGGTTTCTTGATGCCTGTAGCCCAAAACATAAGGTACGTTTGTTAAAAAGGACTTAATATCAAAATGTGCCATGAACGTGACGTCTCACAACCCACGGGTTTTAATTTTTTTTTTAGAAATTGGGGGAATCAGTAAGACAAGAAAGTTTTTTTTTTATATGTTTTGTAAAAACCATTATGTAAACTGCCAGGGGGTCAAAAAGAGGCCCATGCCAGACACGATGGGGTTTCATGGTGGGGGACGTTAGGTCTTGGCACCTTTGGGACAAAAAAAGATAATAGGGGAACCCCCAGGATGGGTTATGTTAATAAATTCTTTGTTTTAGTCAAAAATGTTGAAATAAGTGCTTTCCCCCAACAATTATCAAATTTTTTGTTTTAAATTTCCAAAGGTGGGATCTAGGTTAATTTTTTATACCCCAGCATTAATAGATGTTCATTCACTTTTTTTTCATAAAAATTCGGCATTAAATGTTGCCCCCCTTTACGGCTTTTTTTTTGTTAATTCCCTTTTTTGAACAACTCCTGAAGTGCCTTTTCCTCAGGAGGGGGGGAAAGGTTATCATGGCGTACGGAGCATTTTCCATTTTTAGTACTTCATTAGTGACCAAAAGAGAAAATACTTTCCCCAAAAATAGAGTTTTTCAAAAATGGATCAAACTTTTTTTTTCTTAAAAAGCCTTGTTGTCTTAACATTCCCAATCTTGATTTTCTTTTTTAAGAAATTTAAACTAATTGAGACACAATTTTTAAAGTCACTTGGAATTGAAAAAGATCATTTTGTTTCACAGGAAAATAAATTTAGTTCCCTTTTTTTAGGGGGTTTGTTTGTTCAGCTGCAAAGTATGTGTGGATATTTAT
Organism: Phyllomedusa bahiana; assembly: GCA_025379985.1. Taxonomy (NCBI): domain Eukaryota; kingdom Metazoa; phylum Chordata; class Amphibia; order Anura; family Hylidae; genus Phyllomedusa; species Phyllomedusa bahiana. The sequence continues at coordinate 12,754 of JAODAL010012902.1, read as the reverse complement.
TTGGGAAAGATTTCCTTTTTTCTGCGTTTTGTACGTCCGGAGGGGGTACCCCTAATTTTTCCAAAAAACTGGAAAGTGATGGCAAAGAAAACAGTTTACACTACATGGTCCCACTTGAAAAGTGAAAGCCTAAGAATACCCAGAGGTGGGAGCAATTTCACCTATTTTCTTTAAAGAAGACCAAAATTTAAAGGAAAAATGGCTGCCCTATCCCAACCCATATTCTTTGGATCTAAGTCCAACTATCGAACCTTCATGAACATCTAATATATGCAAAATAAAACTAGGGTTACTACAGAGAGAGGCGTATTGGATTGCAACAAGGATACAATTTCACCAAAGGGGGGAAAGAGTCTTTGAGTCTACGTTTTTTTGTAATTTTTCCTATATAAAATATGCCCTATACCTTTTTTATGTCCTTAAGCTTGAGATATTTTATTGTTTTTAAAAGTGATGTTAGTTACGTTTTTTTTATGAAACTGAAAGCACCTGTGTATCAGGAAAGGGAAAAAAAGAGGGGTGACGTGCCCTTTTCAATGCGCTTGAGAAAGGAAGGGGTGCCCTTTCCCAAACGTCGCGTAATTTCATGCGGATGGGGTGAACTCAGCATAATCGGGGTCCTACTAGTTATATGGGGCTTCACTTACCCCCTTAAACGGGAAAACTATAAGCTAATACTGCCACGTTTTCATATGTTTTTATTGCTAAGGTTTTCGTCATAGAACTTGTCTTTTAGACCATTTTTAAAAACGAAGAAAAGTTAAAATTTGTTTTGCCCCTTAAGCCTTGTGTACGTTTTTGTGTGTTATTTTGTTGTTTAATAAACCAGGCATACCCCGGGACTTGGTTTTTACGCTGGTCCTGCTTGTTGCCAAAGCCAGGCTGCTACCTAAACCTTTGGGGGGGGGGCTAACCCCCACTATGGTGCTTGGTGGGGGCGAAAGATTTAAAAGGAATACACGCTTTAAATGGCCTTTTTTTCTGAAATTGTTGCTAAGGGCAAAGTGCTCGGTAGCGAAAAACTCTATGTCTGGGTTAAAGTGCAGCTGCGCAGCATCAGAGAAACCCCCGGATGGGGTGAAATTTTAAAACGCTTATCAGGAAAAAGTGCTTCAGTGAGACCGAACAGCAGAAGGTGCATGAGGGGGCCCTGGGGCCCCGGCCGAAACCTTTTCTGTATAGAAGCTAACCCCTTTCGCCCTTAAAGGAACAGAAATTTAAAAGCAGTTCCAAGAGCAAAATCCTGGCCCTGGGGCAAATAGCAGAGAAAGCCCGCTGCTTACCCCACCCGTGTGCCGTGCTTCTTCCGCAGAAAATGCGGACCGACGAGTTTGAGGGCCCACCTAGGGTCTTTGAAAAAAGTGGCAGAGCAAGAGAAGTACCGAGGCTCGTGGGCTGAAGTGTTGGCGCCGTTCCAAAAGGGGAGCCGGCAGAAAGGGTACTTACCTCAGTGAACAAGACGCCAAGGGGTTCTTAAGTTAAAAAGGGGAGATCCGGTTTGTTTTGGGGGGGAACACGAATGTGCGAGCCGCGGTGAAATTGGATTTTTTACCATTTTTCCCGCGGTTAATGTATGACCCGATCCCCTTGGTGAAAAAAGTGGTACAACCCAGGAGTCTCCTGCGCAGATTGGAAGAGTCGTCTTGGACAAATTGTCCGTTTCCCTTTCTCCTGGGATCCAGCGTGGGTTTTGGGCAAGGCGGGGGGGGGGCCCCCAAAAATGTGGGCAACTGGTTAACTGGTTGAAGGACAAAGCCCTCGAGGATTGCTTCAAGCGCCTCCCCGGGAGCCCCAACCCAGGGACAGCACATGTCCCAACATTGGTAAGACTGCCCATTGTAAGGGGGGGAAAAATATCCCAAAGGGGGTGGCTCAGTGGGGACTATTGGGAAGGAAAGGACCCAAATGGCAGCTCGGTAGGGAGGAGTTAAAAGGGGACGGAGCCGCATACTGTGTGGGGTTCACGGACCCGGACATGTTCGTGAACTGTCCCTTACAGTTTAGCCGATGGGGCGACAGTGAGGCAAGGTGAGTTTGCCCGCCAGTGTGCTTGAGGACTGAGTCAGAAGATCGTCGCTGTGTCCATAAAGGTTAAAGACTATCCAGTGACGCTCTACTAATGGGGGGGTCTGGTCACATGGGACGGAGTTGGTCGACCCTACATCACTCATGGATGGTGGGGGGGTCCCGTTGTCTGGGGACACCAAGGAATACCAAAGCTCTAGTAAACTTGGCTCCTTGTGGTGTTGCCCCCCAAAGGGTGGGTGTGGTCAGGACCCCTTAATATGGTGATCCCGGGGAGATTCCCCCTTGGTAAACCCTAGGGCGGGGAACCAGGGAAATTGGGGTCAAATGGCGGGGGTTTTACACATGATATACATCAACATCATTTTTAAATTATTTACCGGGGCCCGGTAAAATGTTTTTCTCCCCCCGCCCCAAAATAGGGGGAAGTCCCCTCCCAAGGATCACCATTTTAAGAGGGTCCTGCCCACCCCAAACCTTTGTGAGCCTTTCCCCCACAAGGAGTCTAAATTTTTTTACTAGAGCTTTGGGTATTCCTTGGTGTCCCCAGGGACAAACGGGACCCCCCCACCATCCATTGAGGGGATGTAGGGTTTCGCCAGACTACCTTTTGCCCATGTGACCAGACTCCCCGAGTCTAGTAGAGCGTCACTGGATAGTCATTAACCTTTATGGGGACAAGTGAGATCTCTTGACCTCTTTTCCCTGCAGAGCACAGGGAAATCGGGCCAAAAATACCCTTCGCCTCACGGTGTGGCCGCTCCTCGGTTAATGAAAAAAGGGGACATTTTCCAAAAGCAAAAGGGAAAAAGGTTTCCCGTGCCCCCCCCACAAAACAGTTTGGGGCCTTGGGTTCCCCTTTTGGAAACTCCCCCCCGGGGAAACCCCAAAAAAGCTGTCCATTTGGGTCCTTTCCTTCCCAATGAGTCCCCTTCTGGGGCCACCCCCCTTTTTGGGATACTTTTCCCCCCCCTTACATATGGGACAGTCCTTACCAAATTTTCCCGGACATGTGTTTGTTCCCCGGGGGAAAATTGGGGGTTTCCCGGGGAGGCGGTTTTTGAAAAAAATCCTCGATGGCTTTCCCCCTTTCAACCGGGTTTTAAACCCAAAGTTGCTCCAAAATTTTGGGGGGCCCCCCCCCCCCCGCCTTGTCCAACCCAGCGCTGGTTTCCCAGGGGGCAAAGGAAACGGACAACTTTTTCCAAGACGACTTTTCCATATCTGCGCGGGTTTTAACCCTCCTGGGGTTTTTGTGGGCCACTTTTTTCACCAAGTGGTCGGGTCATACATTAGAGCGCGCGGGGAAGATGGTCAAAAAAGGGCCCAAAATTGTGAAACCCGCGGGCTCGCAAATTCGTGTTTCCCCCCCCAAGCGGGGCCGGGGATCTCCCCCTTTTAATTTAAAGAAAATTCCCTTGGCTTTCTTGTTCACTGAGGTAAAGTACTTTTTTCTGCGGCTCCCCAGTTGGGAACGGCCCCAAACACTTCCCCCAAAACGAGCCATCGGTAGCTTCTCTTGCTCTGCCACTTTTTCAAAGACCCGTGGTAGGCCAAAGGGTCGTCGGGTGGCGTCATTTTCTGCGGGGAAAAAACTGCACGGCAAAAGGGGGGGGAGGTTTAAGCAGCTTGGCTTTCTTTTTATTTTTTGGCCAGGGCCAGGACTTGCTCTTGGAACTGCTTTTAAAAATTTTTTTGCTTTTCCCTTTTTAAGGAAAAAGGGTTTAAAGTTTCTGATGAGCGGGAAACATTGGTTTGGGCCCCCGGGCCCTCAGGGCCTCCCCATGCACCTTCTGGGGTTCGCTGCCCTCGCTGAAGGCTACTGTTTGCCTGGTAAGGGTTTTTTAAAATTTCCCACCCATCCTGGGGGGTTTTCTGATTGCTGCGCACCCTGCACTTTAACCCGGGGCATAGATTTTTTAGCGCTATCCGAGCATTTTGCCCTTAGCAAAAATTGCAGAAAAAAGGTCCTTTAAATGCGTGTAACTCTTTTAAAAACCTTCGGGCTGCCCCCATCCAAGCCCCAAAAGGGGGGGTTTTTAAAAGGGCCCCCCCCCTTTCCCCCCCAACGGTCGGGGGTGGAACCGGGGTTTTTTTTGGGAAAGGGGAAATTTTAAAAAATCCAAGTCGGGCTTTTTGCCTGGTTTTATTAGAAAAAAAATAAAAAAAAACGTAACGGGGGTTTTAAGGACCAAAACTTTTTAATTATTCCCCTTTTAAATTATAAATTGGGGGAATAAAAGGGGCCAATAGTTTTTTTTTTGGGGGGGAAAGGGGGCCCTTTAAGGCAAATTTTTAAAAAAAAAAATAAAACGGGGGGAAGTTTTGGGGGTTTATAGCTTTTTGGGGTTTTTGGGTAAGGGGGAAGGGTTTTATAAATGGAAAGGAGGATTTATGGGGGGTTTTTGAGGTTTTCCGGGAATGAAAGAGGGTTTTGGAAGGATTTTTTTAAGGGGGTTTGGGGTTGGAGTCATTTTTTTAAATTTATTTTAAACCTTATAAAGGGGGTTTTTAATTTTTTTGTTTTTAATTAAAAAAAACCCCGATTTTTCACCCAATTTAAAAAATTTATTAAATTTTTTGGCGGGGGGGAGGAAGGGAAAAGGTTTTAGGGGTTTAAATATATTTGCTTTGTTAAAAAGGAAGTAAGATTCAAAGATTTTAAATTTGGGGGATTGTTAAATTTTGCCCTTTCCCCTTTCTGAAAAAAAAACCCGGGGGGTTTTAATTTTGGGGGGTATTCCGGATGTTACGAAGGTTCGTATATTTAAAAACCCTTTGGTAAAGGTTATGGGGTTGGATTGCAGTATTTTTTTTTAAAATTTTTTGGTCTTCTTTAAGGTTAAAATTTGGGTTTGAAGATTGCTCCTCGGGGCCCTCTGGGTTTCTTATGGCTTTCACTTTATTCAAGTCGACCATTTTAAAGTTAAAAACGGGTTTTTTGCGCATCACTTTTTCCCAGTTTTTTGGTATTTTTAGGGGTAGCCTCCGGAGGTCCCAAAACCCGCAGAAGAAAAAGGGTAAATCGTTAGCCATAAATACTCCAACATACGTTGCCGGGCTGAAAAAAAAACCAAACTCCCAAAACAAAGGACTAATTTTTGAATATTTTCCTGTGAAAAAAAATGACTTTTTCAATTCCAAGTGGATTTCTAAAAATTGGGTGCCCGGTCAATTATTTTAAAAATTTCTTTTAAAAAAGGGAAAAATAAGATTTTTGTGGAATGTTCAAGAAAACAAGGCGTTTAAGAAAAAAAATTTCATTTTTGTCCATTGTTGAAAAACTCTATTTTGGGAAAAGTTTTTTTTCCTAAATTTGGTCACTAATGAAGTTACAAAAAAAGGGAAAAGGAATGCCCCGGGTACGCCATGAAAACCTTTCCCCCCCCCTGAGGCAAGAGCACTTCAGGAGTTGTCTAAAAATTAAGGAATTAATATAAAAAAAGCCGTTTTAAAGGGGGGGCAACAGTTTTGGGGGCCGGGAAAATTTTTTTGAAAACAAAATTTAAATGAACTTCTATTAAATGCTGGGTGTATAAAAAATTTTAACCTATGACCCCCACCTTTGGGAAATTAAAAAAGGGAAATTTGATAATTGTTGGAGGAAAGCACTTATTTCAGACATTATTGACCCAAAAACACAAAGAATTTATTAAAAGAAACCCCATCCTCGGGTTCCTATTATTTTATTTTGTACCAAAGGTGCACAAGGGGCCTAAGTCGGCCCCCCCATGTAAACCCATCGTGTCTGGCATGGGCTCTCCCTTTTTGAGCCCCTGGCGTTTACATAATGGTTTTCTACAGAAACTATAAAAAAAAGAACTTTTTGTCTTTCTGAACTACCAATTTTCAAAAAAAATTCAAACCGTTTGGGGTGTGAAGACCTCACGTTCAGGGGCACACTTGAAAATTAGTCACTATATACAAACGTTTCCCTTATGGGTTTGGGCGTCCAGGCAGTCAGAGAAAAGCCCCTAACATGATGTAACTTTTCCCAATTTGAACATAACCTTTTTTATGGTTATTGAATTTGGGTGCTGCCAAAAAAAAATATTTTCGATTTTAAAAAGAATTTTTTTTACAAATCCAAGGGTTTTCTAAAGGGGTCGCCCGTCGCGCCGTTTCAAACCAATTTTTTTCATGATCAGGTTTTGAAATGGATCATGTAATTTCATCGGAATTTTTTCCCCACATATAAAATTTTTTGGGAGCGTTATGCGATTACGTCATCCCTTTTAAAATGGACGGGGGAAAGAAAAAAACAACTAAATGAATTTTTTGGGGTATCTCAATACTTTGACAACCATTGATTAAATTTAGCATTTAAAATTCAGAAGAATGAAAAAGAATATTTTTGGGTGTTAAAATTATTTTGGGGGGCCCAATAGTAAATACATTTTTCCCAAAAAACGTTAAAATTCAAACCCACAGAACGCAAAAAAACAATTTTCCATATCAAGTTTTCATACCCCCTTTAAAAAATTTTTTGGCTTTCCCAAAAAAACCAAAAAGGGTAAGGGGACGTCGATTTTTTCAGATATTGATAAGTTGATTTAAAAAACAGGAATTGGGTTTTTAAAATTTGTGAAAAAAGGTTTACAAAAGGAAAAAAAAAAGGGACAGTAGGTTTAGGGAAAACCGAGCAAAAAATAGAGAAGAAATTTTCTTAAAGGGAAAATAACGAATAAAAAAGCCTAGATTTAATTTCATTTCCACGTTTTGAAACATTTTTAACATCAAAAAAATGGGCCCTTTTTCATAATTGGCACTTGCTACAATCTACCCCCAAGGGTTTTGGGAAACTTTTTTTAGGGGCAAAAACCCCGTTTATATATAAACGGGTAGAACAATAGGGAACTGCTTTAACACTCGAAAATTTTCGCCCCCACCCCAGATTTCCCGACAAAAAAACCTTCGGACTTTAAAAGTAAAGGGAAAAAACTTTCCCCTTTTCTATCGGGCCCAAAAACCCCGTTCCCCTATTTTAAAGGTTTAACAAAAAAACAAAACCACATCCCGGGAAAATGATTTTTACCATTTAAAAAGGAAAACTTTTAAATTACTACAACAACGTAATTACATTTTTAAAAAGTCCATGTAGCAAATTTGGTTTTATAGGACAGACCAGGGCCTCCAATGAGAATTTAGGAAAAAGGGGGGGAAAATTTAAAAATGCCCATTAGAAAATTTTTAAAAACAAAAAAGATAGCTCAGACGTACCCCCACAAAATTTGGTGGGAAAAAACTGAACAAAAAAATTTCAATGAATACCGGGCATTTTTAACTGGTTTAAATTTCCCTTTGGGGGTACTTGAACAATGAAATCCAGATATTTTGCAAAAAAAAAATAGGTTTTCTACAGAGGAGGCGTATTTGGGTTTGGCCCCCCACAAGGATACAATTGCACCAAAGGGGTTTTAAAAGAGTCTTTGGGGTTACGTTGCTAAATTTTTAAAATTTTTGCACAAAATAAAATATGGGTCCTATACCTTTTTTTTATGTCCTCAAGCTTGAATTTTTATATTTTTTTTAACAATTTATGTTGTAAAATCGTTTTTAGTATAGATAACAAAGATTTCACACCCCGTGTAATCATGGTCGTGAAAAAAGAGGTGGGCGTGCCTTTACAAAAGCCTGCTTGAAGGGAAAAAAAGGCTGCCTTCCCGGAAAAAAGTCGCGTCATTGCATGGCGGCACTGGGCGCAATCAGCATAATCGGCCCAAATAGTCTACTATGGGACAAACCCCTTAAACCCCCTAAAAAGGAGAAGCTATACAGCCAAATTTCTCCCAAATTTTTATATTTTTTTTCATTGGCCCAAGGTTTTTCGTCCTAGAACCCAAGTCTTTTATGCACCAAATTTTTTAAAAAAAAAAGTAAAAAATTTAATGTTTTTCCATACAGCCTATTGTAAAGTTTGTGATTTTTATGGGGAAAACCAATCAAGGTTTCTCCCAACGGGGTGGGGGGCTATTTGTTTTGCACTGCTGTTTTCGGCAATTTTTTTGCAATTATTAAAAAAAAACAAAAACAGCCTTTAAATTTTAGGCAAAACATCAAAACAAAATCCCTGCTCGGGTTGACTCTAAAATAAACATAATGGCCCCCCGACTAAACCAGAGAAACACTAAGTGCCTCCCTTTTACAGGGAAACCCTTTAACCCAAGGAATTAAAAGGGGGTGCTTACCATGTGGCTTTTTAGCTTCCACCAGCAGCCAGACCCGGCCTTTCCCGACCCCGGCTTTTTTAAAAACCCGACCCCGCCTCACCGGGGGGTGGGGAGTTGGGGCCCCCCACCCGGCTCTTTTTACCATCCGGAAAAAACCGACCCGACACAAACAGATTTGGGAAACCGCTTCTTAATTTCACATGTCAGTAGCGTAGTGCTTTCTGACACACAAAATGTCGGCCCCCCTCCCTCCAACCCAGTCCGGGAAAAAGGACACGCCCTCTATCCATCGCTCCCCCCCATAGTCACATATGGGGGTGTTTAGGGGGAAAAGTTTTCTTCCCCCAATAACGCCCCCCTGTCACTTCCACCTCTTCATTTTTTTCTCATACCCCAAAAAGACAAACAATACTGATCAGTTCTGGAACACCCCCCCCCAAATTTTAATTTGACCTCATTTTTAAATAATTTCTTTTTTTTAAAATGTCTATCAAGGTTAATTTTTCCCTTTCATACTCACATAAGTTTTTAAAAAAATTCCCAAAAAAATCAGGGCCTCTAAATGGGACAAAAATTTTAGACACTTACTAAGGACCATAATCCCTTTTTGGATTGAATTTGATTTTGGGGACCAAAAAAAATATCCAAAACTTAATCTTTTTTAGGGATTCTTCTGTTTTTTAATTAGTTTTTTCTTATTTTCCCTTTTTTTTGGGTTTTATTTTCATTGGGCCTCCTTTCAGTTCTACAATATGTTTTTTTATCTTTTTTTTCCCTAGTATGGAAATTTCAATTGCGTCGATTTGTCCTAATTTACAAAATGTAAAAAGGCTGGTGCACATCTAATATATACTTTGAAAAAAGAAAACCCCTAGGGGCACACTGAAAGGGATGACATACATCTAATACTAAAAAAAAATGGGACACTAAAGACTAAAGTAAAACCTCAATTTATTTTAGGAAAAAAAGGAAATGCTTTTAAAAGCTAAGGAAAATATGAAAAACCTGGGGCTCTTTGTTTTTAAATATTTGATTTAAAGATTGTATTAAGCTCAAACCCCCCAACACGTCAAGGGGTTTTCCCCGAGCAGGTGAGTCCCTTTCCAAAAAAAAAGTTTACCTTCTAGGAGTCCATTCAAACTGCCATTTCCCCGGAGGGGATAAAGGGAAACTGCAATTGAAATTTAAACCCCAATATTTAAATGAGGTGGGGTTTATGGGGGAAACAAGCCAATGAGTTTGGGCCATCTCCCAAATAGACTACCTCATTTAAATATGTGCAGGTTAATTCAATTGCAGGTTCCTATCACCCCTGGGGAAGTGGCAGTCTGAATGGACTCCTAGCAAGGTAACATGTTTTAGTGTAGGACTCACCTGCTCTGGGAACCCCTTGACGTTTTGGGGGAGGTGAGTTAATACAATCTTTGATAAAAATACTGTAAACTAAGAGTCCCAGGTTTTTCATATTTCCTTAGCTGTAAACCCATTTCCTATATTTCCTATATAACTTGAGGTTTTACTTAGTCTTTAGTGTGCCACTGATTTATGTATTAGATTAGTCCTAATTTGGCTTGTGGGAGTATAGGAACAGAAGGCGGATTCACTGCAAACCCCAAAAAAGGCGTTTATATGTATGTTTTATGTTAAATAAATTTTTTTTAGTATAACCACACCGCATCATATCATAGTGTACTAAGGAAGTTTATGTATGTGAATGAACACCTAATGGTGATTGGCAATTAACTGGATAACTGTCTTTTTAAATTGATGGCAGAAGCAGTAGGTTTCAGACCTGACGAAGTATCACTATGATATGAAACACGTCTGTTTTAGTAAAATAAACATGATGCTTTACTTTGGAACCCATCAGCGTGAGTTTCACTATGGTGGAACTGTAAATTATCAATATTGATTGGTCTTTATGGGCAAGGAAATACTTACAGAAGTTTTGGTACATGAAACCCAAGGTGTAAAGAACAATTTTACCCGGGATAGAGCACTAGAGAAATTGAACACTGTGAGAAAAATTCACGCAAAAAATGAGAAATCGTTCACCCCCTCCAACTTCAGTCAAATGGCCTGCGAGAGGAAGAGGTAAATTTTAAACCCATCGTAAATGCCCTTCATAGGAAGCTAGCACAGCAGGAGAGGTTGACCCATCAAAATAACCCTCATTTCCATTAATTAGCACCAAGACATGTGCTCTCTCAAACCCCCAGCTTCAAAGACTTGAACAAAAGGCTCTTAGCTACAGGGGCCCCGATATTTCATAAGGATTAATAGGCGTTCCGCTCATAACTGGTCTATGGCGGTTTCATATCTTAAAATATGGAACTCCCCATACACACAGCCACCACTCCCATGTTTGCACGATGCAGGGGGACTGAGAAATCGAGAACTGGACTTAGGGAGCACCTAGGATAGGGGTGTCTGACATCAAGGCGTAGCTTAGGTCCAGTCGGTTCTGATGTCACTGGTTCCGTTCTGTGCCAATGCCCTGCAGAGGCATGGCCCAGTTTGGTTTTTCAGTCAGAAATTGCATGGCCAGAGTGGGAGGAGTTAATAGACCGTCCCAGGGGGGGTGTGGGGGGAGTGTAGTGGGTTGCCACGTGGGCTGTCCCATTTTCAGTAAAAGCAGGAGCCCCAGATGGGGCCCCGTCATTGCATTAAAAGGGGGGGGGTAAACCTGACATAATTTCCCGAAGCTCCACCAGCACGGGTCACATCTCCCCCCCTTGTGAGCCCAGATCCAAGCCAACCACAGGTAACTGGACACATTTTACTGCCTTTGAACTGTAACCGTACTTATATTTGCACCTCTGACTCTTACTTGTATATATTATCATTCTGTACACATTACCTGTCTAGTGTGCCCTCCAAGGCTAATTAAATCTGTAAACTTTAATCTGAGTTAGTCTGTCTTGATCATCGGCCTCACACGCCTAGTACTCGGTCTATAATATACTGCTACCCCAAGGCTGGTTCCTGGCCTTGTTATAGGTCAGTAACGGACTGGTCTTATAACTAAACTAGAAACTGGTGGCAGCCTATTAGACTGGCAGATTTTTGTTTAACCAGTGTGGGTAAACAAATCTCTCTCAGCCGTTCAGGGTCATTGGCGAGGAGTGTGTTCTCTCGCCCTCTCGGAGTCTCCCTTTGCCCGTGTGGACAGGGGTTAACGGTGAAACAGTATCTGGCTCACCTTATGTACCCCTAGGGGGCAGCACAACGTCACAATACACCCCAAGTCAGGCCGTCGACCCTCGAGTGGGCCGGCGGGGCGGGCTTTTCCCTGACAAACATTTACAGTCAAATGGGCAACAGGAGGTCCCAATGTGATCAACTTATTGTCAGGGGAATCTTCTAACACAATATGAACAAAAAGCTAGCTCACCATATATGGCAGTCCACATACTAGAGATGGGCGAATTGATTCTAACGAAGTGGAATTCGTTTAGAATTTCAGGAAAACGTCGGTTCTGAACGAAGTCGAAGTTTGGGGTTTCTTCGCGTGAAAAAAAAGTGTGCTTTTGATTGATAAATGGCGCGAGCACATTTGGGGTTACTGGGTCAAAGAATCTGGGAGGGGGAAGGGCATGCCTGATGACATGTGCGAGTGAAGCCAATCGGACCCCCGGGATTCTGTGACGTCACCGCCTTTTAAGTCCGGGGGCCCGGTGGGAGCCATACGCTCCACTGTAAGATTGGGAAGGGGTGCAGGCTGTTTTGTTTGCTGTACTAAAGAATCATTTTTAAGGATTTTTTGGGGGGTGTTTCCTTCTTGTTCAGAGGGCTGTTCTTTAAAGTTTATTTTGATTTTGGGGGTATTGGATTGAAACCAGTTGTGTCCCGTGGCTGCATATACATTTTATTTCTATTGCTCACGCCTTGAATTCCAAAGGTGATTAAAACCTTTCCGTTGTATTTATTTAAATAAACAGCGTTTTTACAATAAAATCCACTTTTTTTTGGTGCTCAATTCTTTTTCGCAATTTACATCCAGGGGGTTAATTTTAAAGGGTTTTTATGTGCTGTGGGACTAAAGAAAATTTTTTTCACCGCCCCAAAAAAAAACATTTTTCCCGTGATAATTACAAGCGAAGGTTTAAATTTCAAGTTTTCCCCTTGTTGTGTAGCTAGAAAACACGCCCCTTGTAAACGTACAAGCTGTAGTTTTGGTTTTCTCAATTCTTTGCGATTTACATCCAGGCGTTAAATTTAAGGGTTTTTTCTGCAGTTGTACTCAGTAAAAGAAACTTTGTTTTTCCCCGCCCCAGAAAGAAATTCTGGCAAATTTTTTTCGAAGGTTAATTAAGCCTGTTTGTGCTTTTATATTCAGTAAAAAAACAGGTTTTTTTAAACGGCACATAAAGCAATTTTTCCTGCCATTTTTAGGGGGCGCAATTTATTCCAAGGGTTACCCAAAACTTCTTAGTGGGTTCATTTGGGTCCAAATAAGGGTGTGTATTTTTTTCATACAGATATTTCATCAAACAGTGTTGTAATTTTAGAACAAACAGATGTAGACAGAAGGGGGGCAGGGGGTCTTCCCTGCGAAG
>JAODAL010012901.1:0-93469 GCA_025379985.1 Phyllomedusa bahiana | reverse complement strand
GGGGAACTTTTTTATTAGTTCTTTTTTGGGGGGAAAAGGCTTTTGTTTTTGCTTTTAAAATCCATTTTTTGGAGGCCAGGTAAAAAAAATACTGAAAATCCAGATGTTTTTTTTTTTTTTTTTAAAACGGGGCTCACCGTGCATATCCGTGATAAGTTAGTTTTACTCTTTGGGGGTCCCGATTAGGGCAAACCCCCTTTTTTATATAGTTTTTTTATGTTGAAGCATTTAAAAAAAAAAAGAAAAGTGTTTTTTAGGTGTAAAAAAAATTATTTATGCTCGCTATCTTCGAAGCTATAATTTTTTATTTTTTCCTATAAAACTGAAAAAACTTGTTTTTTTTGCGGGGGGAAAATGACGTTTTTATGGTACAATTTGGAGTTTATGGGATTTTTGATCGCTTTTTATCCTTTTTTATGTGCGGGCGGGATGAACAATAATTTTAATTTCGGTGATTGTTTTTTGTTTGTTTTTTTTACGGCTTTCACGAAGGGGTTAATTTTAACATGACAGATTTATGGGCAGGCGTTACGCCGCGGCGAACCCAAAATTTGGGGGTATTTTATTTATTTTTGATTTTTTTTTGGGGGCGATTGGGGTTTGAAAGGGGGAAAAAGGGCGGTGTACGTTTTTTTATTTTATTTTTGTGTTTGTGTTTTACTTGTTTTTTCATTTTTTTATTTTTTTCACTTTTGACTTTTTTTTTATTTTCCCCTAGGGGTTTTGAATGAGAGATCTTTAGAACTCTCATTCAATAGGAATCATTGCATGCTTGTTGCATGACGGGGTTCCTATGACAACTGTCGTCAGAGCGGGACGGCCCCACGGGGCCGGCCGGGCGTCGTGACGCCCCAAAGACAACCGAAAGGCATTCTCTCCCCCCGGGATTGTAAAGGCAGGAGTCCCGGGATCCCCCCAAATCCGGCCCCTGCTCCCCCCCGAAGAAAAGCAGGAGGAGCGATCCCTCCTGCGTCCCCTCTTATTTTATTGCGCCCCGTCGTCGCGATAATTAAGGGGTTAACCGGGCCCCCCCCCGGAGCGATCCGGGGGTCGGGCCGACGCTGGCGGGTAGGATGTTCAGCTGTAATATACAGCTGACACAACCCCGCGCCGATCGCGCGGCGAACTTCCACTCTGCTATAAGAGTTCGCGAGCGATTCGCAGGACTAATCCATACGTCCAGGTGCGTTAACCCCCAAACGAACCAGGACTTATGGATAGCTGCCCAAAGGGGTCGTTAAGGGGTTAAAGGTCTGGTCCGATTCGAACATTACCTGCATTTTGACAGCAGTCATTTTCGGAGAGTGGACCAGCAAATGTTCCTTTCGGACAATTCAGAGACGTATCCGTAAAAATTGCACGGAGAGGTTCTCAGACTTTACCAGTCAAGCAACTATTTGGGAAAAAAAGTTTTTAGCAAAAGAAAATTTCCCCCAAAAAATTGGTAATGAATGCGAAGAAAAAAGCTTTACTTTGAAAAATCAGAAAGAGTACATTACCCTGTAACGGCTAGAATCAAGGGGCAGGGAGTAACAGAAACTCTACCTCAAAAATTATCATTAGAAACAGAAAAACAGGTTTATTTCATTACAACATATAACTCCCACTCCCAACACAAAGAACTCCCATGAAGATATCCTACAAAAACCTTGGACGACGAACTTAAGGCTGATGAGACCCCACCGCTGAACCCAAATCCAAGCCTTACCAACAGACCACCAAATAATCTATCGCAGGGTCTAAGACGATATAAAAATCTGATAGCCCACCCCTCTAGGTAAAAACATCTTAAGAAATATTGGGGAGAGAAAGAGGTAACCCGTTGTGTGAAGCACCGATAACAAAACCGACCTGGGGTATCAACGAAGTCTGGTTCCAAATCAGTAAGTGTTGTAGTATCATTGTAGAATCCAAAGGACTTTTGTATCTTTTAAAACTAAAGAAAAATTCCTGGTAAAAGAGGAACTGTTATAAATGCTGGAGTTCCTATGTGATTTATCTAATAACGGTGCTTTTGCGGTATACAGTATATAGGGTCTTACGGTCATGTAATGTTTACTTCTTTTTTACAGTAACATTTTTTATGTTTTATTGAGTATTTGAAAAACTTTATATAATAAAGGACAATCCATGCAGTGTGAACGACATGCAACTGATGAAGCGAGTAGATCCTCTGGAAAGCGTCATGCTGTATCTGCTTTTAATTTGGAACATTAAAAGAAGACATATTAATTGGCTAGATGCCTAGTGTCTCGTCCCTTATTTTATTAATCTACCCATTCCGGTCCTGAGTGCTACACCATGTTTTTCTAACTGAGTTTTCCTGCTTCATCGCCTATGGTGAGGAGTGAGAAGCCAGTGAACTAATTTAATTGAGCTGGCTCCGGAACCACCGAGAAATCTGTGGAGGGCTTACCAGACCTGACGCTGGAGTTTGTGCTGCTCGGCTATGATCCTTGGGATCGTCAAATTTCTACAAACGCTTATATGAGTTGTGCCATTTCCTCGCACAACTCATCCAGTGAGAGACTAATACACCAGAATATTTAAAGCATCATACAAAAGGTTTGATGTGGCACGCAGGTGCGCTTCTCTCTGCTCCTTCTTTCATTCTTTGCAGTGATCTAGTTACTATTCTTGGTACAAAGAGCAGTATTATAGTAGTTACAGTCTTGTACATAGGGGTCAGTATTATAGTAGATTAATTCCTTGTACATAGGGGCAGTAATTAAGTAATTATATTCTTGTACATACAGTAGAAGCAGTGAATTAGTAGTAGTTATAGTCTCGTTACATAGGAGCAATATTATAGAAGTTATATTCCTTGTAGCATAGAGGCAGATTATATTAGTTATATTCTTGTACATAGGCGCAGTAATTATAGTAGTCATATTCTTGTACATAGGGTGCAGTAATTATAGTAGTGATATTCTTGTACATAAGGGGAAGCTATTGTATAGTTATATTCTTTGACATAGGGGAGCATTATTATAGTAGTCTTACATTCTTTGGTATATGGAAGCAATATTATAGCAGTTATATTCTTGACTACAAAAGAGCAATTATTATATAGTTATATTCTTGTACAAAGGGGCAGTATTAAAAAAATAGTAAGTTAGTATTTCTTGTACACCATAGAGCAGTATTATAGTATTATATATTCTTGTACATAGAGTACAGTATAATAGTGCGTTTTGATATTCCTTTTGTACATAGGGGCGAGTGATTATAGTAGTTATATTCTTGTACATAGAGGGCAGTATTATAGGTATGTTATATTACTTGTTAACTAAAGGGGGCAGTAATGATGATTAAGTTATATTCTTGTACATAGGTGCAGTATTATAGTAGTTATATTACTGTACATAGAAGTCATATTATAGTAGTTATATTTCTGTAACATAGGGGAGCAGTATTATTATCATTATATCTGTACATGAGGGACAGTATATAGCAGTTAAATTCTTGTACATTGAGCAGTATTAAGTAGTTATATTATTGTACATGAGGGGTGGCAGAAATGATAGTAGTAAAATCTTGTTAACAGAGAGCATTATTATAGTAGTTTATTCTATGTACATAGTGGGTGCAGTATTAATAGCAGTTATACCTTGTACATTAGGGAGCAAAGTATTATAGTAGTTATAATAGTTCTTGTACATAGGGGGCTAGTATTATAGTAGTTATATTCTTGTACATAGGGGGCAGTATTAAAGTATTATATTCTTGTACATAAGGAGGCAGAGTATTATAGTATTATATATTCTTGTACATAGGGGCGAGTATTATAAGTATTTATATTAATGTAAGCATAGGTCAGTATTAATAGTAATTATATTTCTTGTACATAGGGAGCAGTAATTATAGAATTATATCTTGTACATAAGGCGGCGTATTATAGTAGTTATATTCTTGTACATAGAGAGCATTTATTATAGCAGTTATACCTTGTACATAGGTGAGCAGAAATTAATAGTATTATATTCTGTGTACCTAGGGGGCATTATTATAGGTAAGTTATATTCTTGTACATAGGGGGCATTAAAATATATATTATATTCTGAACATAGGGGGGCAGTATTATAACAGTTATAGCTCATGTGTACATAGTTGATTCAGTATTATAGTCAGTTATATTCTTGACATAGGGGCAATATTAAAGTAGTTATATTCTTGGTGCATAGGGGGCAGTATTTAATAGTATTTATATTCCTGTGTACATAGGAGCATTATTATTACGTAGTTATATTCTTGTACAGAAGGGGCAGTATTATAGTAGTTATATCTTGTGTACAAAAGGGGCAGTATTTTTAGTAGAGTTATATTCTTGTTACATAGGGAGCAGTATTAATAGTAGGTTAAATTCTTGTACATTAGGCGGCAGTATTATATTAGTTAATATTCTTGTGTACATAGGGGGCATATTATAGCAAAAAGATATATTCTTGTACATAGGGAGCAGTATTATAAGAGATTATATTCGTTTGTACAATAGGTAGCAGTATTAATAGTAGTTATAAATCTTGTACATAGGGGGGCAGTAATAATAAGTAGTTATAGTAGTCCCTTATGCCCCTAATGAATGAGTAAGGCGGCATTGTTTGTAAGTCCAGGCACTTTCTAATGGCTAACATGAGGGGGTGTTTGCGGGGGAGTCGCACCACACATCTAGATGTGGTTTCGGCAAAACTTAGTTCATAATACTGCATCCGACAGGCAGACCTATCTCAATGCTCTGCCTGAGCAGATGAGTCGAAGTGGAGCAGGAATTTGCTGGTAAGGGCACAAATGTCCCTTATTTCTCACCTTCCACCAGTACAATAATAAAAAGTAAATTCTGATAATTATAAAACTATATAATTTTAAATTATTTACATTTAATACAAATATGTTTATCAGATAAAATTAATATACAAAAATATAATAATATCCAAAAATAAAAGAAATATCTCCTATAAAATGTATTATAAATTTAATAGAAAATCTAAACTAATTTACATTAAATAACCACTGATGCGATGTTGACTCAAGATTTTACATAAATTAATTTTTACCACATTAAATTTGAAATGTATTTTGATGCCACTCAGCCCTTTATTCTACAACAGCATAGAGCCAGCCGTGCAAAGCAAGGTATTGCGTGGGACCTGTGGTCCTCCATAGCAAGTAGTCAGTCTAGTTTTACTATCACGTGACATGCTATTCAAATGCTCTCTTATTTCCAGCCTATCTAGAGCCTTTATACATGTTTTTTGGTGGCAATTACTAATTCGCCTAAGTATCCGTAAAGCACCAAACACACATGATCAGGGCGGAACTTTACACCATTTAGATCACACAAAAAAACACTTTCATACATTTCAGTTTCAGGCGCATTATACACTGAAAACGAGACTCACAATTCACCTTACAAAGCGCTTTGCCCATCATAAAGGTCTGCCTTAATGTTTTGACATAAAAGTTAGCTGTTAAATTTTTCTAACACTTCTGGTGGTCAAGAGGTTAGTTGAAATAGTTATCTCATTCTCCTAGTGGTCTAGAGGTTTGTTCTAGTATTTATCTCACACTCCTGGTGCTATAGAGGTTAGTTGTTTTAGTTTGCTCATACGACTGGTGGTCTAGAGGTTAGTTTTAGTAGTTACCTTATAGTCCCGGTGGTCTAGAGGGTTCTATAAGGTAATATCCATGGTGTTGCAGTGTGGATTATTCACTGAATGTTGTTGATATCCTAGTAGGGGCAGGTCTTTGAAATAAAGAAGTGTTTCTGATGAAGCTTTAGCTCTACAACATCACAGTGTGCAGTGAACATTGAGCACAGATCAATTCCTCTGAATAATACATTGGAGTCGCTTTAACAACGTCTACAATCAAAGCTTGTTCTTCAAGATCCCAATTAGTCGTGACATGGCGATGACACGTCTCGCTGACACTTCAGGGGTCAGAGGTCAGATTATTAATAAACTGTTAAAAAACTTGTGAAGTTTTGAAACTGTAACCACAAAGAACGTCAACGATAAGTGTTATCTTAAAAACAATGTGCCTTACACATTCATTAGGTGTATTTGACATCGTAGATTGCTCACTTAGTTACATCCTGTATTTCCTCCCAAGCTGCACGCACATAATTCTGCTGGAGCAGTCACTGTACATACAATTATTTATCCTGTTACTGATCCTGAGTAACTACCTGTATTATACCCTCCAGGACCTGCCTCACTTATTCGTGCTGGTGCAGTCAGCTGTGTACAAACATACATTACTTATCCAGGTACTGATCCAGAGTTACATCCTGTATATCCTCGGTCCAGAGCGCACTCACAATTCTGCTGGTGTCAGTCACTGTGTTCAAACATTACTTATCCTGTACTGATCCAGAGTGTTACATCCTATATTAAATACTCAGAGCTGCACTCATTATTCTGCAGGTGGTACGTCACGTGTACAATACATTACTACCTGTACCTATCCTGAGTTTACATCCTGTATAATACACCAGATGCTTGTCGCTCCACTATTCTGATGGTGCATTCACTGTACATACATTACTTATCCTATACTTGCTGCGCTTAATTTTACATCCAGGTATTATCCTCCAGAGCTGCACCTCACTATTCCGTGCATGGTGCAGTCACTGTGGTAACATACATTACTTATCCTGTAACTGATCCTGATTGTACAGTCCTTTATTATCCTCAGACTGCACTCACATTCTGAGCTGGTGGTCAGTCACTGTAACTTACATTACCTATCCTGTACTGATCCTGAGTTACATCCTGTATTATACTCCAGAGAGCTGCATTCACTATTCTGGCTGGTGCAGTCACGTGTACATACATACTTATCCTGTAACTGATCCTGAGTTACATCCTATATTATAACTCCAGATCTGCGGCTCACTCCTTCTGCTGTGGTGCATTCACTGTGTGCATACATTACTTATCCTGTACTGACCCTGAGTTAACATCCTTAATTATCCTCTCAGAGCTGCGCTCACTATCTGCTGGTGCAGTCACAGTACATACATTACTTATCCTCACTGATCGCTTAAGTGTTACATCCTGTATTATACCCAGAGTCGGCACTCACTATTCGCTGTGCAGTCACTGTATAATACATTACTTAGTCCTATACGCTCCTGATGTTACATCCTTATTATCCTCCAAGCTGGCACTCACTATACAGCTGGTGCAGTCACTGTGTACATACATTACTTATCTGTACTGAATCCGAGTGACATCCTGAATTATTCTCACAGAGCTGCACTCACTATTCTGCTTATGATGGGAAACAGAAGCTGATTTCTGTCAAAGCCAATGAGCTCTATCTATATGTATTGATAATGGTATATATCTGTGTGGTGCAGTAGCATGTTACGCCAATGTGTACACCACATACATTTGCTGACATGTGGGAGGATAGACGTTGGAAAGCATTGAAAGCCACACCACCTTTGTTTTCGCCACAGGGTGTCCAGTAAAATAACTGAGGTCTTGATCCAATGGAATATGAAGCCCAATAGCCTTTACATTTAAATAAATCCACCATAAACTGTTCCTCTACTTCCGTGTTTAAAGGGGTTTTTGCCAGCGATCTCATTTCATACCTCCGCTGCATCCAGCTCTCAGCTCTGTGTGCACAGAAGGGGTCGTGTGTGATTAGTTTGAATTGCAGATCATGTTACCGCTCAGCAGGGATGACATCACCAGGCCTTTCCTCTCTCTAGTGGAAATAAAGGGTCTTTTATGTGTAGAACTGTAATGATATCTACAATGTAAGCCAGCAGTGTAACACTTTTTGAGTCTTTTTACAAATGCCCGTGCAGGAACTTAACTAGTGGATTCTATTGTCCTCTTATACAATGCACAAACCTTCATTAGAGGTTTCTTTTTATTTATTTTGCACTCTTTGACTTATATTACTGGAAGGAGATACAGAGGTACGGAGTAGAGTGACAGCACCTGGGGAGTTATAAAACACTCAGATTACCTACTTGAGACAAAGAAGTGATGTCCTGATCACTAAAGGAGCACTAAAACAAAAATGGTGCAGAATTTTTAATAATGATGAATGGTGAAAATGTTTATTATTTAATTTTCCAACTTCCCACCTCAATTTTACTTCATGGCAAAACCCCTTTAAATGTTCTTCAATGGATTTAAAATGGTCAAAAACTTTATAATCTTGAAGATATAACAAAAAAACCTGTATCTGTCAATGATAGAAGTCAGACACGTCTCCTGCAGCCACATGTGTTGTGTAACGACTCCCCCGTCATGCGCACCCTCCCTGATACAATTGTTTAATGTGTAACAATCCAGAATATCCAGTCGTGTCAATGTAACATATGGAGACCCCCGTCAGCTGTGCCATCCAGACACCATGGAAGCGGCACGGCTTGTGTTTTGTGCACGCTCGGAGCCTGCTGGCTGCTCCCAAAGTTTGGTGCATGAGAACCCCATAGAAAACACCAACAAGTTCTGTCACAATCCCTGAATTACCTCTGAAATGATAGAATAGAAACCTGCAAAGACCTTCCATATGCTAATTGTCAGTAATTTGTTACAACTTTGCCCGCAGGAAGAGGTGGGGGAAGAGAGAGATTGGATTCCCGGATTTTTAACTCTTTGCATTCGATGAGTGTTAAAGACTACAAGTATCCTAATAGGATATATACATCTTCAAGGGAGATGATCAGAAGTCAGCTACATAGTACAAGACCGTCAGGGGTGCAACTAGAATCCAGCAGAATGAGATGGGGACCCACCACCTACTGACTATAAACTAGAACAGCTGTAGTGCCCCAGAACAAGGGTACGTTTGGACGTGGACCCCACTCAACCCTATGGCGAGGGCCAGCATGCATCCTTACACATTGTCAAAAAGTATAAAAAATTGGGAATCTCGCAAGAGAACAGAGTGACTTTTAATGACTATATTTACTATTTTTCCATAGGCAAACTTAAACTCTATCAGTTCTCAATCTATAAAACACTAAAACGTAACTTTTATTATGTATAACACTTAATCTCATACCACATATTTAAAAACCTGATTTCTAACCCCCTCAATTTTGCCTTCTAATTTGTACAAGTATTGACTCCAAATTAAAAAATTAAAATGTCATGCCTGACCTCCCCATTTTAATTTGTGATTTCCGACCTCTTTCTACTGTGTTACCCGCTGCAGAGGGTCTCACAAGGAAACCTTATATGTTCCATGCCCTTAGATTAGGGAACTGCCCAAGTAAATGTCTTGATCCTTTTGAATTAGAAATTGCTGTAATATAAGCTTTCCGTTAAAACCCTGTAGGTGGTTTCACCTGACTTGAAATGAAAATGGAGGTATAATTCCTTCACATCTAGAAAGGGACAAATGAGAGGTTAGAAAATCAGATTTTAAATAGTGTGTTATAAGGTTTAAGTGTTATACAAAATAAAAGTTACGTTTTAGTGCTTTATAGATAGAGAACTGATAGAGTTCAAGTTTGCCTATGGCAAAATAGTAAATATAGCAACACCTTACACCTCCCAACTTTTTGGAATGTCAACGAGGGAGATTTACGGTTCATTAAGAGGAATACATTATTTTCATGCACTTCAATTGGTTTTTATTTACAAATTAGCACAAACTCATCTAAACAGATACATTTCTATGTTATAAATTGCAACAAATTATTATAGGGGTTGTCTCAGGGATCGCTGCTTTTTATGTTAAAGATCTTGCAAAAACAAGTCACTTTGCAATATATGTCCATTAACAGTGTCCTACCTATTCCTAGATCTCCCCTCTTGTACGGGCTGCATCAGCTCCTCAGGTCACTACAGAGCTGTTCAATCTCTCCTTATAGGCTGTCAGCACTGGTTGCTATAGCTACAGACCTGTTCAATCTCTCCTGATAGGCTGCCTGCACTGGTTGCTTTAGCTACCTACCTTTTGATCTCTCCTGATAGGCTGCCAGCACTGGTCGCTATAGCTACAGACCTGTTCAATCTCTCCTGATAGGCTGCCAGCACTGGTTGCTATAGCTACAGACCTGTTTGATCTCTCCTGATAGGCTGCCAGCACTGGTCGCTATAGCTACAGACCTGTTCAATCTCTCCTGATAGGCTGCCAGCACTGGTCACTATAGCTATAGACCTGTTCGATCTCTCCTGAGCAGATAAGAGGAAGAACACAAAACCTGTATAGCTTGTGCACAATACAGTTATCCTCTGTGGTTTAGCCAAACAACATGTTTGCCCAACTACAGAAACTGAATATCAGCCTCGGGAGCATGCATGGGAGGTGGTGCTATGACATCACAGAGGAGACACTTGTTTTTTAAACACAGGAACACAACACCCCTTTTTTCAAGACTTTAGAGGACAATATCAGCCTTTTAGTTAGGAAATCACTTCTTGGCAAAATCCCTTTAATTATGTTTTTTACTTTACTGTTTTACATTGTTAAACTCAGCTTAAATTGTTTATTATCATATGTTCTGCTTATTTGCACTGTGGGAAGGGGTAACACATGGCCGGCTTATACTGAGAGACTCTGAGACTTTCTATCTATGGACTGAGATGTTTTAATTTTCAACTTTGCTAGAAGATGCAATGCACAGCTGAGTTTTGGAGGGGAGGTCTCAGACAGTTTGCCCTGCCTGGAAAAAATGCTGAGTCATTTCCATAGGCCAGAATGGAAGCTCTATACAAATGTATGAGAAACTGAAATTGTTAACGATGTTGTTGTAAGGGTTGTGCTTCTCCACTTTACCCCTCCCATTAGAAGATTCTAGACCAACTAAAAAGCTATCTGCAGAACATCTGAGGGCTGTGAATGCTAGAAACCATTGATTACCAGATGAGACTCTGCCAGACTAAGTGACCAGAAGAAGATTCTGAAGATATCAAGCCACAGGTCGTGAGTCACCAGCCCTTTGACCTGGAAGCCAGCCACATGACTGAACCACAGACCATGGGACACCAGAAACATTTTCTGAACCTCAATGTTAATTACTTCTCCAACAGCTAATTGGCAAAAATATTTGAGGAAAGGCTAGAAGAGCGGCACATGGGGCCATAGGGGCGCTGCCCATGAAATAAAAGCAGTGACTAATCAGTTCTCAGCTAAGATGGAGAGTGTTCCCCAGGCCTCACTGCAAACAACTTTTCCAAGTTGAGTTATAGAGACTCATGAAGCTGGAAAGTAAAAGAAGCTGAAGACCGAAGTCTTTGTCCATTCATGTATACACAATGGGCCGGTTTACTCACACTGTGTTCCATAAATATTTCTGCCAATTAGCTGTTGGAGAAGTAGTTAGCATAGAGGTTCAGTAATTTTTCTCCCTTCACTGCAGATGTTTACTCAGTGTGCTCCATAAAAGACACAAACAGAACAACTGTCTGTTATTTGCCTATTCAGATCCTATATATTTTCTATTGTTATAGATAACTAAGAATCAGACATTTTATTTACAATCAACACAGCAGCCAAGGTAGCTCCATAGGGTTAACTTACTTTTTCTTGCAGGTGTATGTACACGGTGACTCCAGCAGAATAGTGAGTGCAGCTCTGGAGGATAATACAGGATGTAACTCAGGAGCAGTACAGGATAAGTAATGTATGTACACAGTGACTGCACCAGCAGAATAGTGAGTGCAGCTCTGGAGGATAGTACAGGATGTAACTCAGGATTAATACAGGATAAGTAATGTATGTACAGTGACTGCACCAGCAGAATAGTGAGCGCAGCTCTGGAGGATAATGTATGTACAGTGACTGCACCAGCAGAATAGTGAGTGCAGCTCTGGAGTATAATACAGGATGTAACTCAGGATCAGTACAGGATAAGTAATGTATGTACAGTGACTGCACCAGCAGAATAGTGAGTGCAGCTCTGGAGTATAATACAGGATGTAACTCAGGATCAGTACAGGATAAGTAATGTATGTACACAGTGACTGCACCATCAGAATAGTGAGTGCAGCTCTGGAGGATAATACAGGATGTAACTCAGGATCAGTACAGGATAAGTAATGTATGTACAGTGACTGCACCAGCAGAATAGTGAGCGCAGCTCTGGAGGATAATACAGGATGTAACTCAGGATCAGTACAGGATAAGTAATGTATGTACACAGTGACTGCACCAGCAGAATTGTGAGTGCAGCTCTGGAGTATAATACAGTATGTAACTCAGGATCAGTCCAGGATAAGTTATGTATGTACACAGTGACTGCACCAGCAGAATAGTGAGTGCAGCTCTGGAGGATAATACAGGATGTACTCAGGATCAGTACAGGATAAGTAATGTATGTACACAGTGACTGCACCAGCAGAATAGTGAGTGCAGCTCTGGAGCATAATACAGGATGTAACTCAGGATCAGTACAGGATAAGTAATGTATGTACACAGTGACTGCACCAGCAGAATAGTGAGTGCAGCTCTGGAGGATAATACAGGATGTAACTCAGGATCAGTACAGGATAAGTCATGTATGTACAGTGACTGCACCAGCAGTATAGTGAGCGCAGCTCTGGAGTATAATGCAGGATGTAATTGATTCTATTTCTATTTGAATACCCCACGTCAAATTTACACTGGAAACTTCTTTTCTTTGTACATTGTGCAAACTGTATGTGAATCTGAAGAGCTGCAAACAGAAAGGTAGAATGTAAATGAACCCCATGAAGGTAACAACTCCGGATCTCAACCTGGGATTCCTCAGTGATCAGTTGTTATAGAGGAGTCTGCAGAGAAGGGAGGATGTAGCCCATGATGATTAATGCCGTCTCGGCAGGATTTCATTTCACATTATTGGACGATGTCCAGAAATAAATGGATATAAGTCAATGTGTAGTATTACAGATGAAAGTCGGAGCTGTGACGGGGGAGGGGTGCACTGTACATTGCTGCTGCATCATCAGCCTATAGATGGCAAATTATATCATATGATCTCATTAGTCTTAGAATTCAGACTCCAGTCCAAAAGCCCAAATCTCCGGGGCCGGCGATGACAGACAATTGTTAATATGACAGGACGCAGACAGAGGCAGGAATGCCAAAATTCACATCTTCACCCCCAAAATACTAATCAAAAAATCCTAGCAATTAACTCCCTGAATTGGGCAGGAGCACACAGCGAGGTCAGGGGGCCCTAACAATTCGTAGAAAGTAGTGCATTTGTACTAAAGTTAACCCCTTAACCAAACGCCTGATAAGTAGTTAATGACCAGAACATTTTTTTTAGTTTTGCCCTCCTTGCGTTTCAACAGCTTTTTTATTTTTTCAATGACGCAGTTGGATGAGGCCTCGTTTTATTCGAGACAAGTTGTACTTTATGGGGGAATAGTTTAAGTTTTGTTTAAATTTAAAAAAAAAAAAAAAAAAAATTTTCTTTTTTTTTTCCTTTTTTCCTTTTTTTTCTACACCGTTCACATTTCACACATTTCACACTTAATAACCTGTAGAATTAATTACAGTCGTGTGGATACCTAATATGTGTAGGGATTTTTTTTTTGTGTGTAATGTATGCACAATTATTTTTTATTAAATATTTATTTTTATTTTATTTATTTTTTTATTCTTTTTTTTTTAAACCTTTTTGTTTTTTACTTTTTTTTTTAAATACCATGAAGGGCAAACTGTTTTTTTTTTTTTTTTACACTTAGTAATGTATTAGCATATTCATATATGCTAATACATTATAATCTGTGTCAGTCTGACACAGGCAGTGATCAAGACAGCACACAGTCTAGTCTATCCTGATCGCTGGCTTCTTACACAGACAGCTCTGAGGCTACTCTAGGTCCCCAGGGCTGACTGTGCAGCCCTCCCCCAGGCTCTGTCGGGTCACCGGGTGTTCCGATCACCCGACAGAGCAGGGAAACCCTTTGATTGCGCTGTGGTAATGAACTGCGGCAATCAAAGGGTTAAAGCACCGGGGAGCAGAGGCTTCCCCCGCTCCCCGGTGCTCGCAGGAGCTGCACTGGGATGAGGGCTGTGTAGTACTCCGAAGTCTACAGGGACGTCTAAAAACGTTGCTGCAGATGAACGACCCACACCAGCCAACGTCAAAAGTCGATGGGCAGTCGTTAAAGGGGTGTTATTGTTTCATTAAATGGTCTTCAGAATAAGGGGACAGTGAAAACAAGCAACTTTGCAATTGGATGTCATTAGCAAAGCTGCCTTGTTCTCACAGTGTCCCTTATCTTGTGTTTTTATTTACACTGATATCCAGTGTGGGTCCAATCCCTCCTCCTTGCAATTCACTAGCTGAGAGCTCATTTACATTCTGTACAGCCCCTGGGTCGATTCACGGAGCTGTGTGTCTGACTCAGAGTTAGGGCCGTAGCATTGTCTGTCTCCACACCTAGCAGAAACAGACTGCAGCAGATTGTACAATGAGAAAACATGACAGTTTTGTCCCTGTGCCTAACTCTCCTGCATACACGCAGATCTGTGCCGTTCTTAGAAAGCTGTAATACATCTCCAGCTGTGAGAGATCAGTGCTCAGATTAGATTGAATGCAGCCTGTGGTATGTATACAGCTCTTATAAAATAAGACTGCATAGAGAGAGACACAGTGATATGTGGACTCAGAGGGGAAAGGGGGGGAGTCTCAGGCCAGCAGTGAAGGGGGGGTGATGTCATCCAGCTGGGAGGGGAAAAAACGCCCCTGCATTCACAGAGCTGGGAAGCTAAGAGAAGTGTGAATCAGCCGAAGTAAGGAAGCGATACATCCCCTTTAAGGCGTTGATGTATAACACGTCCGTACAGGGGCAGAGCGCCGTGTTTCACGCATAGAGCTCCATATCCCCCGTTCCCCTGAGTTTTACTATTTCTAGCGTCTTTTTCACTTGCATTGTCCTGATTATTATAAAGGCTAGGGACAAGTAAGAAAAAAATGTTTTTTTGCATGTGTTAGTGGTTACATAAAGGAAAATTAGAAGAAATGGAATCTCTCTTCTTCATTACACGTCAAGTCTGATATTCAGCTCAGTTTGCAGCTGCTCCTAGTGTCCCGTTTTCTTATGTGGGGTTTTTCTCTAAGCAATACATAAGCTCTGTGTGGTTAGAAGTGTAGAGTTGTAGTGGCTGCTCTGGTTTCTCTCTACACTTGTACACAGTCTAGGTGATTCTCCCCATACAAGCTGCCTTGTGTGTGCTTTCATCCCAATCTACAGCCTGAGTGAGCTGCCCTCCTTGGTTGCTCTCTCCCCTCTCCATACTCTGATCTGCTATGTACAGATGACTCCCTTCCCTGCTGCTATCTCTTGAAGGGGTTTTCTAACCATGCTGTTTCACTGAGCCACAGTCAACTTATGGCTCCCACTTCCTGTTCAGGCTGTAGGCCGTTCTACAGTTTCAGCCTCCCACTTCCTTTTCAGGCTGTGGGAGGTTCTACAGTTTCATGCTCCAACTTCCTGTTAAAACTGTGGGTGGGTTCTAAAGCTTTAGGCTCACACTTCCTGATCAGGCTGTGGGAGGTTCTTCAGCTTCAGACTCACACTTCCTGTTCAGGCTGTGTGAGGTTATACAGCTTCAGGCTCACACTTCCTGTTCAGGCTGTGGTTGGTTCTACAACTTCAGCCTCCCTCTTCATGTTCCAGCAGTGGAAGGCTCTACAGCTTCAAACTCCCACTTCCTCTTCAAGCTGTAGGAGGTTCTACAGATTCATGTTCCCACTTCCTGTTCACGCTGTCAGTGATTCTACAGCTTCAGGCTCCCACTTCCTCTTAAGACTTTGGGTGATTCTACAGCTTTAGACTCCCACTTCCTGTTCAGACTGTGGGAGGTTCTATAGCTTTAGACTCCCAGTTCCTGTTCAGGCTGTGGGAGGTTCTATAGCTTCAGGCTCCCTCTTCATGTTCCAGCAGTGGAAGGTTCTACAGCTTCAGACTCCCACTTCCTGTTCAGGCTGTGGGCAGTTCTACACCTTCATGTTCCCATTTCCTGTTAAGACTGGTGGTTCTACAGCTTTAGGCTCACACTTCCTGTTCAGGCTGTGGGAGGTTCTATAGCTTCATGCTCACAATTCCTGTTCAGGTTGTGGGTGGCTGTACATCGTCAGACTCCCACTTTCTGTTCAGGCTGTGGGAGGATTTGTAGCAGTGATTGGCACATCATTTCTGCTACTCCTAGCTGATCCTGCTAGAGGGACATTAGTGATGTTGTTTTATAAACAACAGGGCAGAAGGCTACAGAATTTGTCAGTAAGAAACATAAACAAGCTCCAGTGCTACTGATAAGACACAGCAGGGAAGATGTCACTATCCGGGCCACTGTAAGAGTGGAGACAGGTGGTCATTACCTTAAGCTGTACACAAGCAGGAGATAAGAACTGCTCATATACATAAACGAAACAAAATCAGAACAGCAATGTATTTGGAAATAGTCTTTATTAACCTTTGCCTACATTTTTACAGCTAATCAGTGTAGTGATAGTTCCCCTTTAACACAAAGATGAGGGAAAAAGAGAACGGAAAGCTGTCGCAAGCTGGAGCAGGTAACGTATTCTGCAGGATAGTCAGCTAAGTGAAGAGCTTACACAGACTTACAACAGCAAAAAGGGCAGGAAATTTACATTGAGAACTATATAAAAAGTTGCTTAATTTTGCATTTAGGAATTAAATGAAGAAGAACAAAATGTATGGAGGTGTCTGCATCCTTCTGTGTTACTACCTCTGGATAATACCTGCTTGCATAGTCATGGCTATGTTCTAATTATGGGGTATTCCCATCGCACACATTGATAGCCTATTAATAGGATATGTCATCAATGTGTGATAGGAGTGGGTCCCAAATCCGGGGCCCGCACCTGTTTTGAGAACAGGCCCCTGAAAGCCTCCGTTCATCATGGTGATCACTAAATGTAACTGCACTGTGTACACTGGTATCTACCACTATATGGTCACTGTATGGAGGTAATATACAGTCTGCATAGCCTGTGTACAACTGGTATTTATCACTATATGTTTCACTGTATGGAGGTAATATTCAGTCTGCAGAGCCTGTGTACACTGGTGTCTACCACTATATAGTCACTGTATGGCGGTGATATACAGTCTGCAAAACCTGTGTACACTGGTGTCTACCACTATATGATCACTGTATGGTGGTAACATACATTCTACAGAGCCTGTGTACACTGGTATTTGCCACTATATGATCACTGTATGGAGGTAATATACAGTCTGCAGAGCCTGTGTACACTGGTATTTACCACTATATGATCACTGTTTGGAGGTAATATACAGTCTGCAGAGCATAGATACACTGGTTATCTACCATTATATGGTCACTGTATGGAGGTAATATACAGTCTGCAGGACCTGTGTACACTGGTATCTATCCACTATATAGTCAACTTGTACTGATGGTGGTTATATACAGTCTGCAGAGCCTGTGTATACGGTGTCTACCACTTATATGTCACTGTATGGAGGTTAATATACAGTCTGCAGAGCCATGTGTACATACATAAGGTAAAGCACCTGGCTGGTACCACTATATTGTCACTGTGTGGAAGTAATATACAGCCCACAGAGCATGAGTGCACTTGTATCTACCACTATATGGTCATTGTATGGAGGTAATATACAGAGCCAGTGTACATATGTACTGACTCGCAAAATATAGATAAACTGTATGTTGTAAAATCCAACAAGAGCTAAATCCAAAAACAATGTTGCAATTGCATTCTTTTTCTTGTGCACCCCAGAAAGAAACTGCACCTTAGAAAGTTGTATTTGGGATCGGCGTGCATAAATTAAGGTCACAGTTGGGTCACATGACTCTGTTGCATCCAATCTAGTAATTCTGAGAGTGTGTGGAGTTCCACTTTAAGTTGAAATAGGCCGTTCTCTTCGCCCCTTCTGCTGCTCTGACAATGTGGGTGTTGGCGAAGGCTGCAAATGTGGAGAAAACAATGACACAAGGAGAGAAAACACGGATTATTTCTGCTGCTGATGAGTATCTCGCTGGGTTTTGTACTTGCTCCAAGCAAATAAAGTAAGAACATATGGTCCATCTCCGCCTGTCTGATCCACCCAGTACTGAACGAGTCTGCACTCAGAGCAAGTGCACAACTTCATTAACTCTAGCACTGCATCAATGATGGCGTCGCCTCTGTCACAGACTCTGATGTAGATAAAGTGCATTGACGGGGATAGGTTGTGAGGGATATTGTTTATTAAATCTAGTTTTACAAGACAAGTAGCATTTAAGTGAAGCATTTTGACATTTCCTATGAAGTATGACGCCACCTGGTGTTCACAATCTATAGCATGTCCACCTGGTGAGCAGAGTGCAGGTGGACACACATGCTCAGTCACTCTTCTAGTAGCCGATCCACCAGCACTGCTCATCAGGACATGCTATACATTGTGATCCTTGTCTGGCAATTAGAAACCTATATCTATTGGCTGCCCTGCAGTGAACAGAGGATAGCTATGCAGAGACCTGGCTGCCCTGCAGTGAACAGAGGATAGCTATGCAGAGAACTGGCTGCCCTGCAGTGAACAGAGGATAGCTATGCAGAGACCTGGCTGCCCTGCAGTGAATGGAGGATAGCTATGCAGAGACCTGGCTGCCCTGCAGTGAACAGAGGATAGCTATGCAGAGACCTGGCTGCCCTGCAGTGAACCGAGGATAGCTATGCAGAGACCGGGCGGCCCTGCCGAGAACAGAGGATAGCTATGCAGTAGACCTGGCTGCCCTGCAGTGAACGGAGGATTAGCTAGGCAGAGACCTGGCTGCCCTGCAGTGAATGGAGGGCTGGCTGCCCTGCAGTGAACAGAGGATAGCTATGCAGAGACCTGGCTGCCCTGCAGTGAACAGAGGATAGCTATGCAGAGAGCTGGCTGCCCTGCAGTGAACAGAGGATAGCTATGCAGAGACCTGGCTGCCCTGCAGTGAATGGAGGATAGCTATGCAGAGACCTGGCTGCCCTGCAGTGAACAGAGGATAGCTATGCAGAGACCTGGCTGCCCTGCAGTGAACTAGGAGGATAGTCTATGCAGAGACCTGGCTGCCCTGCAGTGAACTGAGGATAGCTATGCAGAGACCTGGCTGTCCTGCAGTGAACAGAGGATAGCTATGCAGAGACCTGGCTGCCCTGCAGTGAATGGAGGATAGCTATGCAGAGACCTGGCTGCCCTGCAGTGAATGGAGGATAGCTATGCAGAGACCTGGCTGCCCTGCAGTGAATGGAGGATAGCTATGCAGAGACCTGGCTGCCCTGCAGTGAATGGAAGATAGCTATGCAGAGACCTGGCTGCCCTGCAGTGAACAGAGGATCACTATGTAGAGACCTGGCTGCTGGAGGGCGCACATGCTCAGTCACTCTCCTAGTAGCCGATCTTTCATAGTGATCCACAAGCACTGCTCATCAGGACATGCTATACATTGTGATCCTTCTCTGGCAATTAGAAACCTATATCTATTGGCTGCCTTGCAGTTAACAGAGGATCACTATGCAGAGACCTGCAGAGCAGCCAATAGCTATAGCTTTCTAATTGCCAGGGAAGGATCACAATTTATATTACATCCACCTGAGTGCAGGTGGACGCACATGCTCAGTCACTCTCCTAGCAGCCAGTTCTCTGCAAAGTCAACCTCCATTCACTGCAAGGCAGCCAGGTCTCTGTATATCCATCCTCTGTTAGCTGCAGTGCAGCCAATAAGTATAGCTTTCTAATTGCCAGGGAAGGATCACAATGTATAGTATGTCCACCTGAAGAACAGAATGGTAGTGGACACATATGCTCAGTCAATATTTTGGCATCCAGGACTTTGTATATTTATCGTCTGTTCACTGCAAGGCGGGCA
The DNA here is from genome assembly GCA_025379985.1 of Phyllomedusa bahiana. NCBI lineage: Eukaryota > Metazoa > Chordata > Amphibia > Anura > Hylidae > Phyllomedusa > Phyllomedusa bahiana. Next base: position 73,657 of record JAODAL010012901.1, on the reverse strand, counting down.
ATAGATATAGCTTATTAATTGCCAGGTAAGGGACACAATATATCGCATGTCCACCTGAGTGCTGGTGGGTGCACATGCTCAGTCACTCTCCTTGCAGCCAGGTCTCTGCTTAGTCATCCTCCATTCACTGCATAGCTATCCTCTGTTCACTGCAGGGCAGCCAGTAAATATAGCTTATTAATTGCCAGGGAAGGATCACAATCATGTACAGTGCTTCCACCTGAGTGCTGGTTGGCACACATGCTCAGTCACTCTCCTAAAAAGCCACTGATCCACCTGATCCTTTGTTCCCCTCTAGGGCAGTCAATAGATATAGAGATAGATATATTCTTCAGGGAAGGATAAGAGCCTGTGCAGTACATGGCAGGACAAATGAGAGGACTCCTTCTGTAGAGAAATGAAGAAAGGACTATGCTGTCAGCTGCCTGATGGAGGAGACCATACAGAGCCCCTAATAACGAGGATGAGCAGTGGAAAAAAAGAGAGAAACATGGAAGCAGAAAGGTATTGTTTTATTCTACAAACCCTGTATTTGCTTAAAACAGCAAATAAAACAATTTATAATGGTTGAGACATTTTTAAAATTTTTTTTGGGGGGGTAGGGGGGTTTGACAAAACTGTGATATTAGACTCAAAATCAGGCAAACATTAAACACGCTGTCCGAACATCCTCCAATAGCATGGGCACTTGGTGTCAGATGCACCATTTGGAGAGGTATGGAAATCCTTGATTTGGAAATTTTTCTGGCCGTGAGTTTTCACAATGATGAAGGATTCGGAGCAGCTCTGTGTCTGGAGACCTGCAAGAGCTGTACAAGGGAACTGATGACACAGCAGAGAAGGAGAATGATTACTATGGAGCAAGAGCGCCCCCTTGAGGATTTCTGTATTGCAGCTGGTTTTATGATGATTGTCCTAATAGTAAAATATTTGTGCATTCATTTGCATGATCTATAGCTCATTGATTTCAATGTACAAATGCAAGAACTTTTTTTTTTTTTTTTTTTTTTACCTGCACAAACCCAATTGCAAAAAAGTTGGGAAAATGTGATAAATAGAAGACAATGATTGGAAACCTCTTACAGCCATGTTTTATTCACAACAGAACATAGGACACATGTTTGATGGTAAAAGTTATAAAAATTTGAAAAAATAAACTTTTTTAAAAATTGTGACAGCTTCACATCTTGAAAAGTTGGAAAAGGTTAACAAAAAGATTGGAATAATGAGTGGAATTAAAGAAAAACAGCTGAAGCCTCAATTTTCAACTGTGTTATATAGCTGTGTATCGAGAGATCATGTTAGAAAGGCAGAGTCTCTCAGAAGCTAAGATAGTCAGAGTTTTAGGAATCTGGAAAAACTGTGTCTACAAATTGTGGAATCATTTTTAGAACAACTGTAAAGACTTTGAATACCCCCCCATCTACAGTACATAACATCATTAAAGGGGTTTTGCCACAATCTCATCTCATACCTCCTGCATCCAGCTCTGTGTGCTCAGAAGGGGGCGTGTGTGATTTGTTTTAATTGCCTATCATGTGAAACAGCAGGATGACATCACCAGGCCTTTCCTCTCTCTAGTCAAAGAAAAGTCTGTTTATGTGTAGAACTGTAAATAGCTACATTGTAGCTCAGAGGTAAAATTTTGGCCTCCAGGCACAAGAGTCCTAGGTTCAAATCCCTGCAGGAACCCAACCTGCGGATTGTATTTCTCTTTATCAATGCACAGACCTCATTCAGGTTTCTTTTTTTATTTTATTTGCACTGTTTGACTAATTACTAAGGAGCACAGAGGACAGGAGTAGAATGACAGCACCCGTAGTTTGAACATTCAGTAGCTGCCTGAGAGGAGAGGTAATGTCTGAGCATGTGCAACCAGGACTGAGGAGCTCTCGTCACTGGTCGTATCCCCTCTAGATGAGCTGTAAACAATGAATCACTAAGGGAGCAGCTAAGACAAAAACGGTGCAAAATTTTTAATAATGACGAATGGTGAAAATGTTTGTTATTTCATTTGCAAGCTTTCATCGTCAATTTTACTTCATGGCAAAACCCTTTTAAAAGATTCAGAGACTCTGTGGAAATTTATCTGCACAAGGGACAAGGCAAATGGTCAATATTGGATGCTCTTGTTCTACGGGCCCTCAGGTGGCAATGCATTAAAACAGGCATAAATCAGTCATACAAATCCCTGCATGAGCTCAGGAATACTTCCAAAAATCATTGTCTGTGAACACAGTTTGCTATATAATCCCTAAATACAAGTTAAAGCTTTATTACGCAAGAAGAAGCCATATATCAACACAATCCAGAAACGCTGCCGTCTTCTCTGGGCCAAAGCTCTTTTAAAATGGACTGAGTCGAAATGGAAAACTGTTCAGTAGTCAAATTAATCAAAATTTAAAATTCTTAATGGAAACCATGGACACGGTGTCCTGGACTCTGGAGAAGAGGGACAATCCAGCTTGTTATCAGTGCACAGTTCCTACATCTTTGATCTTGTGTGGTGTCATTAGTGCCTATGGAATGTCCAGCTTACACATCAGCACTATCAATGCTGAGAAGGCTATAGAGTTGATTTGTACTTTGTATTCCAGGTGAAGTGGTCTTTATAGCGCAGTACGAATATAGCTGACTGCGAATTAATCTCCCTGCATTGTAGGAAGTCAGCCACACATGATAACAGGAGTGCAGACGGTTTCAATAACAACCAGCAAAATTTTGAATTAAAAGGAATCTGTCACCATTTTATTTTTTTACTTATTAAATCAAGCCCCTGATCCATATTCTTTTCCTCTCGGTCGTATTTATTTCCCGATTGTAGATTTCTCTATTTGGTCGTCTATATATGATTGTGGGGAAGACATTCTTGCTTGCACTGCTTTAACAGCAGTCAGAGAGATACTTTACAGCAGCTTCATGCCCATAGGATTCTTAAGACATATTCTGTCCCATAGACTTGTATAGGAGAGTTTTCACTGTGAAGAGAGGGGAGAGGGAGAGCTGTGACATCTCCTCTTGTGACTGGTGGATTATGTGTTATCTGTACATATTGGTGTCTCCTTTCAGTTTGACCCTCTTTGTGCTGATAATGACTAACACTGCTGAAAAACTCTCCAAACAGAACAGTAAGTGTCAGACTATTATTAGGCCTAGTGGCCAAAGTGAGAACTGCAGGAATTATTAAAAAAATACTGAAAGTGATCTGGAAAATTAAAAAAAAAACATGACCAAAAATTCCTAAAAAATGTGTTTAACATAAAAATGTGAGTTAAACAATAAGTCATTTTTTGATGACACATTCCCTTTAATCTCTGAAGTGTACTGTAACGTAGGCTGCAACTGAGGATTAATACTACAAACTTTCTCAACTTTCTGAAATTTTTATAGAAACCTATGTGGAAGTTTGATGTCAGAAAATGCTCATATTATTTCCCTAATTTATTTACATGTAAGATTTCCATCCTGTCCTCTGTTTTCCTTCTTACCTCCTGTAACATATGTAAAAGTTTCCATATATCTCTCCTTTACCTTCTTCCCTCTTATAGGATATGTAAAGGTTTCCGTTGTTTCTCCTTTGCTTCTATTCCCTCCTGTAACATATATAAATTGTCTGAGACCGCGAAAGGGCCCGTGTCCCTGCTGCTGCGCCTGTTGGGTCCCCCTCTGCAGGTGTCACTGCGGATAGTGTAACTGCTGTTCGGTCCTCTACTGTGGCCAGTTCCTGCTGCCTGCAGTGGCTTTCACTGGCACATTCGACTCACCTGTCCTCGCTCCTGCTCCGTGGTGTCCTGTCTGTGCACAAGAGCCCCCTAGTGCAGAACCTAATTAACTGTCCAATGACCTGTGACCGCCTCTGATTTAAGGAACTTTCTGTCTATGTTCCTAGTCAGTCCATGGTTGTACTTCTGTGATCCTGTATTGCTGCTGCTATACCTGTGGTTACCTGTGTTAATCCTGCGCTATCCAGTGCATTAGACTACTGTTGTTTCCTGCTGTTCCAGGAGTCTGTTACCTACGATCCCTGCTGTTATCTGCTGTTGTAGCACTCCGTTACCTGCCTGGGACTCTGTCACCTGCCTACAGCTATACCTGCTGTTACCTGTCACCAGTACTCAATCTTCTATGTCCAGCTATTCGGCGGCCACCGTGACCAGCCACGTCAGGGCTTGCGACAGGTTCCGATGAAGGCCGGGGGCATCTTGGACTATGCTCCCTGGTGTGGTCTACATCTATACCATCCTCGCTCATGATGGCCCAAAGAATCCCATTATATTATGTACTGACCTGCCACAACCATGACGATATGTAAAGATTTCCATTGTTTCCCCTTTACCTCCTTTCCCTTTTTCCCTCCTTTAAACCATATAAATGTTTCCATCATGTCCCCATTTCTCTTATTACTTCCTGTAACATACAGTGAAGGAAATAACTATTTGCTCCCTTGTTGATTGTGTAGGTTTCCCACTGACAAAGACATGAACAGTCTATAATTTTAAGGGTTGATTAATTCTAACATTGAAAGACAGAAAATCCAAAATAAAATCCATAAAATCACATTGTATAAATTCTATAAATTTACTTTTTGCTGAGAGAAATAAGTATTTGATCCCCTAGAAAGCATTAAGAGTTCTGGCTCCTACAGACCAGTTAGACTCATTACCTACATTACAGACAGCTGTCTTAGTCACCTTTATAAAGGACTCCTGTCCACAGACTCTATTAATCAGTCAGACTCTAACCTCTACAACATGGGTAAGACCAAGGAACTTTCTAAGGATGTCAGTGACAAGATCATAGACCTGCACAAAGCTGGAATGGGCTATAAAACCATAAGTAAGACGCTGGGTGAGAAGGAGACGACTGTTGGTGCAATAGTAAGAAAATGGAAGAAATACAAAATGACTGACAATCGACATCGATCTGGGGCACCTGCAAAATCTCACGTCGTGAGGTATCCTGGATCATGAGGGAGGTGAGAGATCAGCCTAAAACTACATGGGGGGAACCATTTAATGATCTAAAGGCAGCTGGGACCACAGTCACCAAGAAAACCATTGGTAACACACTACGCAGTAATGGTTTAAAATCCTGCAGTGCCCGCAAAGTCCCTCTGCTCAAGAAGGCACATGTCATCTTCTTTCCCTCCGCCAGGACATTGAAAATGGGTCATGGCTTGGTCTACCAGCAAGGCAATGACCCAAAACATACAGCCAAGACAACAAAGGAGGGGTTCAAAAAGAGGCACATTAAGGTCATGGAGTGGCATAGCCAGTCTCCAGACCTTAATCCCATAGAAAAGGAGGGAGTTTAAGCTCCAAGCCTAAAAATCTTAATGATGTAGAGGTGATCTGCAAAGAGGAGTGGAACAAAACTCCTCCTGACGTGCACAAATCTCATCAATAACTACAAAAAACATCTGACTGCTGTGCTTGCCAACAAGGGTTTTGCCACCAAGTATTAAGTCTTGTAGACATATACTAAACATATGGGTGTAAATTAATATATGTGTTTATCAGTATTTTCACAATTTCTTTTATTATTTGCTGCAGATTTTACTGTAGATTTTTTTTTTTACATTGACTTCAATGGGTTAATGGTTTATCTTTAGACTTTAGTGCAGATTTTGCCTTCCTCTATTGAACTGTAAAAAAATTCTCAGTAAAATCCACAGCAAATCCATGACAAAGTCTGCACCAAAATCCTCTGCAAGATCTGCCCTGTTTGAAGTGATAATACATTAATTAAAAGCAAAATCCACTACATAGGAAACTTACTGTCAGGGCGCTGCAGACTTTACCTACTCTGCTGATGCAGATGGCATTCGGTTCCTCTTGGGTTATGTCCTCCACTGGTTGGACTGGGAGAGGACGGTACCCGGATCTCTTTTTACGTTGTCTGGTCACATGACCGTCCCGACTTAACAATGTATTATTCTGGATCACAAGATATTAAAGGGGTTGTCTCACTACAGGGATTGCTGCTTCTATTTATATTAAAGATCTTGCAAAAACAAGTCACTTTGCAATATGTGTCCATTAACAGTGTCCTAAATATTCCTAGATATCCCCTCTTGTATGGGCTGCATCAGCTCCTCAGGTCACTATAGCTACAGACCTGTTCAATCTGTCATGATAGGCTGCCAGCACTGGTCACTATAGCTACAGACCTGTTCAATCTGTCATGATAGGCTGCCAACACTGGTTGCTATAGCTACAGACCTGTTTGATCTCTTGATAGGCTGCCAGCACTGGTCGCTATAGCTACAGACCTGTTCAATCTCTCCTGATAGCCTGCCAGCACTAGTTGCTATAGCTACAGACCTGGCTTTTACTGCAGCCTAGTGGAAGCCAGTAAACGGACTCCTGAATTTAAAATGAAAGCAAGAAAACAGGACTGAGGTGAGATGAATCAATGTAGTGAGACAACCTCTTTAAAGGGCATTGGTTGTGAGGGGTAAAATTAGGAAGCTGGTAGACATACAAAAAGCAGAAGTTCTCTGGAAGTGTCCTACATGTTCTGAGTTACAAATGGAATACAAACTGAAACAAACTTTAAGTATCATTTTTGTTGGCAACAATGTTTCCATTTTTTCATCCAAGCCTTCCGAAAGCCATAATCTTTTAACTTTTTTTTCCATCATGGTTATGGGATGAGGGCTTGTTTTTGGCAGGACGAGTGGTACCAATACCCATACATGCTATATAAGGTATTCAAAAGTATCCAAAAAATTAATTCCTTGTGGGAGCGGATATGTATAAGGAATAAAACGCCAATGCTTCTTGGGTTTCCTCTCCATAGAGTTAACTGTGCAGTGTGAATGTTATGGTAGCTTGAGTCTGCGGGTTGGTATGATTACAGTGATGCAAAATGTATGTATTATTTTTATGTTTTTATATATTTTATTCTAATTTCATGGGCCAAAACCCCACAATAGCGTTGCCTCATGGGAACCACTCAGGTAACCAAGACCAACATTACCAATAATACTACTACATGAGGACCAAATAAAACCACAACAACATGATCACATATCACTGCCACATAGAGCCTGAATAATACTGCCATACTATCACTGAATAAAGACCCCTATACAGAGACTAATTAGTGACCATATACTGTTTAGGTCTAAAACTCACTCTTTTGCCCATAGTAACCTATAGGTTCATACAGGTTCATACAGGTAGCCCAAACTCTCTGCAGAAGGTATAGTTGACACAGGCATAATTCTAGCCATAGTAGACATAGCGGCTGGTATGGGGCACAGAGGTTGAGGGCACCCAATCGGGTCCAAGAACATTGTTCCTTTTTGTATCTAAAAAGTATTTGGTGCTATCTATCAATGATTGCTACTGAAGAAGATGTTTTTGTCACAAGGCGAGGGGCATCTCATTTTGCTGTGGCACCCTATAAGTTCTAGATATGTCCCTGACAATTGGTTACCACACCGTTCCATCCAGTGTACAGTTTCATTCAGTGACTCACAGATGACATCTTCTGTGATCGTTCTCTTTTCCTTTACTTCTCCATCAGGTCCAGACCGCCATGACGGCTTCTTCTCTGCAGAATTTTCCATACAATTTACTTAGACTCTGCACTTTTCTTGCACTCTGCCCCCACACGTCTAGACAAAGTCCCCATTTATATTACACCAGGTGGTAATAGTGTCCACCCACGGTGCTTGTGAGAGTTGGCAAGTATCCAGGACCGGCTAGATGGTGCAGGCTTGGATTTATGTAAAGCCAGACTCCCACTACAGAGGCTGGGATTGGAGCTGGCCTCTGTGTCTGCCATATATGAAGGCTTAATTTATTAATAAATAGCAATGCATTGAAGCCAAATATACAGCAGGAGAATGTATAGTAATGGCTCCCATAATATCTGCCTATGGCAGGGTATAATAGGAGTAGTAAGATGACAGCCTACAGAGGCGTAACTTAAAGCTGTGGGGCCCCAATGCAAAATCTATAGAAGGGCTCCTGTCAACCACAAGCCATTGATGGTACTGATGTATTCTTATGTAATTGAAGGTCCTTTGGGCCCATTAGTCTCTAGAGCCCGGTAGCGTATGCAACCTCTGCACCACCTATAGCTTTGGCAGCCTATTATATATCACAATCAGAACCAAGCTTAATACATATATACAGTAAAATAATCAAGCTTACTGCTTAAATATAGTAGCTTTACTCTTACTGCATATATAGATAAACGTCAATACATAGATAACAGAACCAAGCTTAATATATATATATATATATATATATATATATATAGTAACAGAGTCAAGCTTACTGCTTAAATATAGTAGCAAAACTAATCTTACTACATATATAGATAAACCTTACTACATAGATAACAGAGCCAAGCTTGCTACATATTTATGGTAACAGAATCAAGCTTACTGCATAGATAGGATTACAGAACTAAGCTGACCACACATGTGCAGTAGAGGAATTAAGCGAACTGTATAGATTAAATAACAGATCCAAGCTTCCTTCATTTATACAGTAAAAGAATCAAGCTTACTGCACAGATATGGAAACACATCCAAGCTAACTACATCTATACAGTAACACAATCAAACTTGCTGCACATACATTGTAACAGCATCAAGCATACTGCATAGGCATAGTATATTATATATACATATATATTAAGATTATTGATGTTACCATAATTAGGAAGTCATCCTAATTCTGTTACTATGTACAGTATCTCACAAAAGGGAGTACACCTTTCTCATTTTTGTAAAAATTTTATAAAATGTACATTAGTCAGTGCAATAACAGTTTAAATTTGGTGCCCTCAAAATAACTCAACACAATCATCGATGTCTAAACCACTAGCAAAAAATGTGAGTCGACCCCTAATTGAAAATGGACAAATTGTGCCCAATTTGCCATTTTCCCTCCACAGTGTCACATGACTCATTAGTGCTACAAGGTCTCAGGTGTGAATGGGGAGCAGGTGTGTTAAATTTGGTGTTATCGCTCTCACACTCTCTCATACTGGTCACTGGAACTTCAACATTTTTACCTCATGGCAAAGAACTGTCTGAAATGACTATTAGCTAAATCTGTATTCAAAATGAGGAAGGGTTTTCGAGATCCCTGTCTGGAGACTCAAGAGCTGCACAGACTGATGTCCTAGAAGAGAAAGAAAATGACGATTAAGGAGTAAGTGCGCCCTCTAAAGGAAATATGTGTATTACAGCTGATTTTAAGATGTTTATCCTGACAGTAATTGTTTACTAATTGTCTAATCAGCAATTTGTGGATTTCAATGTAAAAACATCAGGAAAAGACATGTTTTTTGGTCTGATACATTTTTCTTACTAAGGTTTTTCTGTTATGTACCTTGAGGTCAATGAAGTAATAACATACATTATGTTGCCTATTCTCAAACTAAATCACATGCTGTACTATACTCCAGAGCTGCACTCACTGTTCTGCTGGTGCAGTCACTGTACATACATTACTTATCCAGTACTGATCCTGATTTACATCCTGTATTATCTTCCAGAGCTGCACTCACTATTCTGCTGTTGCAGTCACTGTGTACATACATTACTTATCCTGTACTGATCCTGAGTCACATCCTCTATTATCCTCCAGAGCTGCACTCACTATTCTGCTGGTGCAGTCACTGTGTACATACATTACTTATCCTGTACTGATCCTGAGTTACATCCTGTATTATACTCCAGAGCTGCACTCACTATTCTGCTGGTGCAGTCACTGTACATACATTACTTATCCTGTACTGATCTTGAGTTACATCCTGTATTATCCTCCAGAGCTGCACTCACTATTCTGCTGATGCAGTCACTGTACATACATTACTTATCCTGTACTGATCCTGAGTTACATCCTGTATTATACTCCAGAGCTGCACTCACTATTCTGCTGGTGCAGTCACTGTGTACATACATTACTTATCCTGTACTGATCCTGAGTTACATCCTGTATTATACCCCAGAGCTGCACTCACTATTCTGCTGGTGCAGTCACTGTGTACATACATTACTTATCCTGTATCAACTGATCACTCATGTTATTACATCCTCTGTATTATACTCATACTCCAGAGCTGCACTCATATTCTGCTGGCGCAGTACACTGTGTACATTACATTACTTATCGTGTACTGATCCTGAGTTACATCCTGTATATATCCATCACAGAGCTGCACTCATTATTACTGTCTGGTTGCAGTCACTGTGTACATACATTACTTATCCGTACTGATCCTGAGTTACATCCTGTATTATCCTCCAGAGCTGCACTCACTATTCTGCTGGTGCAGTCACTGTACATACATTACTTATCCTGTACTGATCCTGAGTTACATACTGTAATATCCTGCAGTGGATTTGATTCTTTTGGTCACCAGTGAATTTGACTCTTGGGGCCCACCTTAAAGGGGTTTTGCCACGATGAAATCTCGACGTGGGATCCTCCAAAATGGATATTTAATCACTTTTCTAAATATATGTGATTACAAAAATTAGTTACTTAAACGCTTGTATTAGATATGGCCTGACAAGAGCTGCTGGCCGGGCTTGCGCAGAGAACACTTCTTATCTGATGAGACTGAGCTGCAGAAGTTTTCAAGGCACTGGGTAGAAATATGTTGTCTTTTGTATACAGAATAAACTAGTTGTAGTGTGATTAGACCCCTGCTTTATCTCATGACAGAGAACATGAAGAAGCTGCTGTGGAGAAAGCTGTTGTCTTTTGTATACAGAATCCACAAGTTGTAGTTTGATTATTTGAGTGAACATTTCACACGATCCCTTATGCAGCTCTGTGCTCTGGCTGTCTGTCTCTCTCTCTCTCAGCTCCGTGGCTTGTTTACATTTGCTTCTTAGCAGATAAGGCGCGTGCTGGCAAAACCCCTTTAAAACTACTGTACTTGAGTGCACATTCCTGCTGCTTTTTGCCTCTATGTCTCTGCCTTTTTCCTTGAAAAGTAGCCCAAGAGCTGCTACTATCAGTGGCACTCTATGCCCAGAGGCCTACAGGGGGTTTTCCCTTCTCCCCTGGGGGCCAGTTCGAGCCTTCTCTTATGGATGGAGATAACCAGCTCTAGACTTCCATATGCTGTAGTATCTTTGGACCGTTGTCCCGAAAGTGTTTATTTTTTTTATAAAAATAATTGTATCATATGTAGAGATTCTCAGATGACTGAATAGTGCAGGGTCTGGCACAAGGCAAATATGGTTTCCATCTTCAAAAAGGTCTAGATCTTGACCAGGTGTTTATAGACCAGTAAGTTTAACATCCATTGTGGGAAAACTGTTTATAGGGCTCATAAGGGATTATATACAGGAATATGTGGCTGAATATAATATTCTCAGTGATTATCTGGAAGGTTGGTTTTACTGAGGACAGAATTTGTCAGACCAACCTGATCTGCTTTATTGAAGAGGTGAGTAGAAGTCTGGATAGTGGGGCGGTGGTGGATATAGTGTCCATGCTGAAGACAAGCAGACTAAGGACGTGGATTACTGGAACCATATCTGGTGCTCTGATGAGACCAAGAGAAACTTAATTGGTTCAGATGATGTCAAACGTGTGTTGCGGCAACCAGGTCAGGAGGACAAAGACAAGTGTGTCCTGCCTGCAATCAAGCATGGTGGTGGGAGTGTCATGGTTTGGGACTACATGAGTGCTGCCAGCTGTGGGGAGCTACAGTTCATTGAGGGAACCAAGAATAACAACATGTACTGTGACATCCTGAAGCAGAGTGTGATCCCCTCCCATCTGGACCACAAGGCAGTGTCTAACATGATAATGACCAGAAATACCTCCAAGACCCCCACTGCCTTGCTAAAGAGAATGAGGGTAAAGGTGCTGGACTGGCCAAGCATCTCCAGACCTAAACCCTATGGAGCATCTGTGGGGGCTCCTCAAACAGAAGGTGGAGGAGCGCAAGGTCTCTACCATCCACTAGCTCCGTGATGTTGTCATGGAGGAGGGAAGAGGATTCCAGTGGCTGCAACCTGTGAAGCTCTCGTAATCTCCATGCCCAAGAGAGTTAAGGCAGCGCTGGGAAATAATGGGGGCCTCACAAAATATTGTCACTTTGGGCACAATTTGTCCATTTTCGCTTTGTGTTGAGTTATTTTTTAGGGCACAGCATCTTGACACTTATAGAAGCTGTGCACTGACTACTATACAAAGTGTCAGATCCTCAGTGTTGTCCCATGATAAAATGTAATACAATATTTACAAAATGCGCTGATTATCTCCATCAATAACAGGACACCATAGGGGTCCCCTTGCTCTACTGTCCATTCTATTCATTGGCACCAGGATTGCCCCAGTTTCTCCTTTGCACAGTTCTTCAGCACATGTTCAGTAGGGGCCTCGGACGTCTCTTAGAGAGGCGGCCTGCACACAATGATAGCCTGGCTTGGGTACTTTCTGGCAGAGTGAATCATCATTTGAAGCGTTTCAGGCTTCTATTTTCTATAATTGTTTTGTCGTCTAAACCCCTGATCTTCTCTTGCTGCTAACAGCTGCTTTACCAACCTGTCACATCCAATACAATCACACGCTGCCGCTCCGACCCTCTCCCAAACCTCAAGGAAAATTCCATAAACCATCATTGGGCTGGAAGCGTCTCTGAGAGGTTTTTTTACCGTCCCATGTGGTGCTGCTCGGACCCTATCATTATAGACACACAATCCAGAATGGAAACTGAGCACTGATGAGCTTACTGCACAGGGATGGAAAGTCAAGACCTATGTAGAGTCACGTCCAGCAGTGTTCAGGCTCTGACCCAATGGTGATTGCTTCTCCTCTGTACATCACCACGAGAAATGTGACACAAAGTACTTTCAGCTTTAAATCAAGGGGTTGTGCAAAAAATTAGCAGGAACCATTTAGGAATTATGGCTGAAATAATTGTGAAGTAATTTGGGTTCTGAACAACATTTTTTATTTTTTTTTTACCTGAACACTGTTGCTAACCCTATCCCTAATCAGAACACTATCCCTAATTTTAACCCTAACCCTCACACTGTCCCTACCTCTAATTCTAACACTATAACTAACCATAACACTATCCCAAACTCTAACCCTAAGCTTAACCCTACCCCTAATCAGAACACTATTACTAATTTTAACCCTAACCCTTACACTGTCCTTACCTCTAATTCTATCCCTAATCATAATGCTATCCCAAACTCTAACCCTAAGCTTAACCCTATCCCTAACTCTAACCCTAACACAATCCTTATTCATAATGCTATCCCAAACTCTAACCCTAAAACGTACACTATGTTTAACTCTAACCCTAACATTATCACTAACTCTATGTCTAAGGCTAACTCTATCCCTTAAATTATTCCTGCCGCTAACTCTAACATTATCCCTAATTATAACACTATACCAAACTCCAACCCTAACTCTATCCCTAACACTATCTCTAAATCTAACCCTAAGCCTAACTCTGTCCCTAACTCTAACCCTAACACTATCCCTAACCCTAACACTATCTCCAAATCTAACCCTAAGCCTAACTCTGTCCCTAACTCTAACCCTAACACTATCAAAGAACATAATGCTATACCAAACTCTATCGCTAAATATAACACTATCCCTTACTCTAACCCTAAGCCTAACCCTATCCCTAACTCTAATCCTAACACTATACCTTAATCATAATGCTATCCCAAACTTACACTATCCTTAACTCTAACCCTAACATTATTGCTAATTATAACACTATCCCAAATTCTAGTCCAAACCCTTAGACTATCTATAACTCTAATCAAATCCCAAAATCCTATCCCTAACTCTAACCCTAACACAATCCTTAATCATATTGCTATCCTTAACTCAAACCCTTACCTTAACATTGTCACTAACTCTATGTCTAAGGCTAACTCTGTCCCTAACACTATCCCCACCTCTAATACTAACACTATCCCTAACTATAACACTATCCCTAACTCTAACCCTAACACTATCCCTAATCATAATGCTATCCCAAACTATATCCCTAACTATAACACTATCCTTTACACTAACCGTAAGCCTAACCCTATTCCTAATTCTAACCCTAATCCTAGATCTGTCCCTAACTCTAATCCTAACACTATCCCTAATGCTAACCCTAACACTATCCTTAATCATAATGCTATCCCAAACTCTATCCCTAAAACACTATCCTTACTTCTAACCCTATCATTATCGCTAACTGTAACCCTAAGGCTAACTCTGTCCCTAACACTATCCTTAACTCTAACCCTATCCCTAATTATAACACTATCCCAAACTCTGGTCCAAACCCTTAGACTATCTATAACTCTAATCAAATCCCAAAACCCTATCTCCAACTCTAACCCTTACACTATCTCTAACATTATCTATTACCCGAACACTATCCCTAACAGAATGCATAACCCTTCACAGCTTAAAAAGTATAAAATAGTATTTAACCCAGAAAAAAACGGATAAGTAAAAGCAGTTCTAGGAAAATAACGCGGATCCACAAAGGGATGAGCCAAACAGTCACTTCTTTTTGCTGCCGATAAAAATCCTTGAATCTAAACCCAATCTAAAAAAGGATGTAACTCAGGATCAGTGCAGGATAAGTAATGTATGTACAGTGACTGCACCAGCAGAATAGTGAGTGCAGCTCTGGAGGATAAAACAGGATGTAACCCAGGATCAGTGCAGGATAAGTAATGTATGTACAGTGACTGCACCAGCAGAATAGTGAGTGCAGCTCTGGAGGATAATACAGGATGTAACTCAGGATCAGTACAGGATAAGTAATGTATGTACACAGTGACTGCACCAGCAGAATATTGAGCGCAGCTCTGGAGTATAATACAGGAGGTAACTCAGGATCAGTACAGGATAAGTAATGTATGTACAGTGACTGCACCAGCAGAATAGTGAGTGCAGCTCTGGAGGATAATACAGGATGTAACTCAGGTTCAGTACAGGATAAGTAATGTATGTACACAGTGACTGCACCAGCAGAATAGGGAGCGCAGCTCTGGAGTATAATACAGGATGTAACTCAGGATCAGTACAGGATAAGTAATGTATGTACACAGTGACTGCACCAGCAGAATAGTGAGTGCAGCTCTGGAGTATAATACAGGATGTAACTCAGGATCAGTACAGGATAAGTAATGTATGTACACAGTGACTGCACCAGCAGAATAGTGAGTGCAGCTCTGGAGTACAATACATGATGTAACTCCGGATCAGTACAGGATAAGTAATGTATGTACACAGTGACTGCACCAGCAGAATAGTGAGTGCAGCTCTGGAGTATAATACAGGATGTAACTCAGAATCAGTACAGGATAAGTAATGTATGTACAGTGACTGCACCAGCAGAATAGTGAGTGCAGCTCTGGAGTATAATACAGGATGTAACTCAGGTTAGTGAGTGACTGCACCAGAATAATTTTTTACTCAGTATTTCATGTACATTGTTTTCTGCGAATGATGTAAGGATATAACTGGTGCACACAATGTATCAGTTATGTCATTCGCCAGCAATAAAACAGTTGTTTGCTATTATAAGTGTATTATGATTCCAGAGTAATCCATTCATTAATGTGAAATTTGGTGTTTGCAGCCAGGATCGGGACAAGGTATTTTGGGGCCCTAGGCGTGTACAGCCAATGGCGCCCCCCCCCCCCTCGGGCCCAAAAAAATGCCCCCCCCCCACTAATTCCTCTCACTCCTGCGCCAGGTCCTGTCACTAATTTTCTGCACACTCCACATAGCTCCCGTCCATCTCCTCAGCAGTCACTGCACAATGAAAATCAGCCCTGACAAATTTGCTTTAAAATTCGCTCCCCTCCGTACGACAGTGAAATTCCCCTTAAATAACAGTCACTAAATAATCCACTGATACATGGAGCAAATCTACCGGACACTGCAGTTACATTTAGTGACTCAGCGGAGACGTCTTTTCTGATCAGCGTCGTTCACTTTCCCTTTTCTTCTCCATCCGGTTCACACCTTCTTGCTTTCTCCCGACCAAAACTCGTCCCTGCAGATTTGGACACAAATATCTTAGAATCCTCACATTTCCAGTAACTCCTTAATTATAGTTATATAAGTCCCCTCAGTTAGACAGATATATAGATATGCCCTCTCAGTCAGGCAGGTATATATATATATATGTCTCCTCAGTCAGACAGGTATATAGATTGTCCCCTTAGACAGGTAGGTATATAAATATAGAGGCACTCAGGCAGGTATATAGCTATAGGGGCTCAGGCAGGCGTATGGGGGCTCAGGCAGGGGTATGGGGGCTCAGGCAGGCGTATGGGGGCCACAGGCAGGCGTATGGGGGCTCAGGCAGGCGTATGGGGGCCACAGGCGTATGGGGGCCACAGGCAGGCGTAGGGGGGCCACAGGCATATGGGGGCCACAGGCAGGCATAGGGGGGGGCCACAGGCAGGCGTTAGGGGGCCACAGGCAGGCGTATGGCGGCCACAGGCAGGTGTAGGGGGGGCTCAGGCAGGCGTATGGGGCCACAGGCAGGCCTATGGGGGCTCAGGCAGGTGTAGGGGGGGCCACAGGCGTATGGGGCCACAGGCAGGCATATGGGGCCACAGGCAGGCGTATGGGGCCACAGGCAGGCATAGGGGGGCTCAGGCAGGCGTAGGGGGGGCTCAGGCAGGCGTAGGGGGGGCTCAGGCAGGCGTATGGGGGCCACAGGCAGGCGAAGGGGGGCTCAGGCAGGCGTATGGGGGCCACAGGCAGGCGTATGGGGGCTAAGGCAGGCATATAGGGGCCACAGGCAGGCGTATGGGGGCTCAGGCAGGTGTGGGGGCCACAGGCAGGCGTAGGGGCCCACAGGCAGGCGCAAGCAGTGGGCCACAGGCAGGCATAGGGGGTCACAGGCAGGCGTAGGTGGGGCTCAGGCAGGCGTATGGGGGGCTCAGGCAGGCGTAGGGGGGCTCAGGCAGGCGTATGGGGGCCACAGGCAGGCGTATGGGGCCACAGGCAGGCGTAGGGGGGGCTCAGGCAGGCGTAGGGGGCTCAGGCAGCGTAGGGGGGCCACAGGCAGGCGTATTATGGGGGCCAAAGCAGGCGTATGGGGGGCTCAGGCAGGCGTAGGGGGCCACAGGCAGGCGTAGGGGGCCACAGGCAGGCAGTTAAAAATAATAACATTTATACTCACCTTTCCTCTGTCCCGGCCGCGCGCTCCTCTTCAGTCCAAAACTGGAGACGTGATGATTTCTCCTCGGGCGCACGGCCTATGATGGGCTGTGCGTCTGAGGAGAGGCAGAGTCGCGATGACATCACTTCATCGCGACGCTGCCAGCTGAGCCGCACGGGGCCGCGGCGGGTCCTCAGCGCGATGAGGACCAGGCGGCCCCGCTGTGTCGGCCTGCAGCTTACCGGAGGATCAGCGATCCTCCGGGAGCGGCCCGACACTGTCTGCGGGGCAGGGAGCGCTCGCTCTCTGCTCCGCAGAAGCGGTCGCAGAGACCGCCGCCGCTTCAGGCCCATGGCAGCGGCCTGGAGCCCGGCGAGGATCGGGGCCCTGCCTGCGCCCCTTAGTGATAGGCAGAGGTAGGCCTACCTCTGCCTACCCGTCGTCCCGGCCCTGTCTGCAGCAGAATAATCATCTGGAAAACTTTCTGGAAAAAGGCTTCCTCCTACAAATTAGAATTAATATGGAGATAAGAGATCTGCAGATTAGGATGGGGCTGCATTTCTGCTTATTACAACCCATTTATCACTCGTGGGGTAAGGAGATGACCGCTCTCCCCATTACCAGCCCCTCTCCTGTTTTTGGGCATTGACTTTTTTTGATTTTGTGTATATTATTTAGCTCTTATTTATTTTTATTTATGGTTGGCTCTCATTTTGATGGTATCTTGGTTTGGCCGGATGTTTGTTTCATTCTTCACCAGGAGAGTAATGACCATAGTATCTTATCATGTTGGATCTATGGTCTGGGGTTATGTGGTTCCCTTTTTAGTAGTTTTAATTGTTTTGAAATAATGTTTTGTGTGTTGTGTATATTATAATAAAGATTGTGGTATTTATCCAGCTCACAACGTTTTTGCACCTTTGTTTTGTTCATTAATTCGTTACCAGTACGAAGGACGGGTGCAAAAAATAAAACTAGATGATAGGTCATAGAGTCCCTCCAAAATATGGATAGACCTACAGTATCTCCCAGAAGTCAGTACACCCCTCACATTATATACAGTTTCTCACAAAAGTCAGTACACCCCTCACATTTCTATAAATATTGTATTATATTTTTCATAGGACAACACTGTAGATCTGACACTTTTATACAATGTAATGTAGTCAGTGCCCGGCTTGTATCACAGGGGATTGTGGTGTCCTCAAAATAACTCAGCACAGACATCAATGTCTAAACCACTTTGGACAAAAGTTAGTACACCCCTAAGTGACAACAAAAGTGAGGACACCCCTAAGTGACAACAAAAGTGAGTACAACCCCAAGTGACCACAAAAGTGAGGACACCCTTAAGTGACAATAAAAGTGAGTACACCCCTAAGTGACCACAAAAGTGAGTATATCCTTAAGTGACAATGGACAAATTGTGCCCAAAGTGTCAGTATTTTGTGTCGCCGCCATTATTTCCCAGCACTGTCTTAACTCTCTTGGGCCTGGAGGTCACTAGAGCTTCACAGGTTGCAGCCACTGGAATCCTCTTCCCTCCTCCATGGTGACATCACGGAGCTGGTGGATGGTAGAGACCTTGCGCTCCTCCACCTTCCGTTTGAGGAGGCCCCACAGATGCTCTGTAGGGTTTAGGTCTGGAGACGCTTGGTCAGTCCAGCACGTTTACACTCAGTCTCTTTAGCGAGGCAGTGGTGGTCTTGGAGGTGTTTGGGGTCGTTATCATGTTGGATATTCCCCTGTGGCCCAGAAGGGAGGGGGTCATGCTCTGCTTCAGGATATCACAGTACATGTTGGCATTCATGGTTCCCTCAATGAACTGTAACTCCCCACAGCCGGCAGCACTCACCCAAAACCATGACACTCCCTCCACCATGCTTGACTGTAGGAGACACACTTGTCTTTGTACTCCTCACCTGGTTGCCTCCACACCCGCCTGACACCATCTGAACCAAATAAGTTTCTCTTGGTCTCATTAGAGCACATGGTTCCAGTAATCCATGCCCTTAGTCTGCTTGTCTTCAGCAAACTGTTTGCGGCTTTCTTGTGCATCATCTTTGGAAGAGACTTCCTTCTGGAACGACAGCCATGCAGACCAATGTGATGCAGTGTGCGGTGTATGTTCTGAGCACTGACAGGCTGACCCCCCACCCTTGTAACCTCTGCAGCAATTCTGACAGCACTCATCTCTGGATATAACACTGAGGATGTGCACTCAACTTCTTTGGTTGTCCCTGACGAGGTCTGTTCTGAGTCTTGTTAATTATATGTACAGTCTTGGCCCCCGCGCTGCAGCTCAGTGTAAGGGTGTTGGCATCTTCTTATAGCCTCGGCCATCTTTATGCAGAGCAACAATTCTATTTTTCAGATCCTCATACAGCTCGTTGTCATGAGGAGCCATACTGAGCTTCCAGTGACCGGTATGAGAGAGTGTGAGAGCGATAACACCAAATGTAACACACCTGCTCCACATTCACATCTGAGAAATTGTAACAGTAACGGGTCAGATGACATCTAGAAAGAAAAATGGGAAATTGGGCACAATTTTTCCCTTTTCACTTAGGGGTATCCTCATGTTTCTTGTTACTTAGGAGTGTACTTAATTTAGTTGCCAGCTGCTCAAACATTCATGGCTGTGCATTGAGTTATTTTGAGGGCACACCAAATTTACAGTTATACAAGCCGTGCACTGACTAGATAGGTAGATAGATAGAAGACAGCGAAGAGAAAGATGCAAGAATAGATAGATTAATAGATATGAGGTATATAGACAGATAGATATTAGATAGATAGATAGATAGATAGATAGATATGAGATAGATAGAAAGATAAATAGATATGAGATAGATATAGATATGGGATAGATAGATAGATAGATAGATATGAGATAGATAGATAGATAGATAGATAGATAGATATGAGATAGATAGATAGATATGAGATAGATAGATAGATAGATATGAGATAGATAGATAGATAGATAGATAGATAGATATGAGATAGATGAGATAGATAGATAGATAGATAGATAGATAGATAGATATGAGATAGATATGAGATAGATAGATATGAGATAGATAAGATATGAGATAGATAGATAGATAGATATGAGATAGATAGATAGATAGATAGATATGAGATAGATAGATAGATAGATAGATAGATATGAGATAGATAGATATGAGATAGATAGATAGATAGATAGATAGATATGAGATAGATAGATATGAGATAGATAGATATGAGATAGATAGATATAGATTTGAGATAGATAGATGGATAGATAGATGATAGATAGATAGATAGATAGATAGATAGATATGAGATAGATAGATAGATAGATAGATAGATAAAAAGATAAGTAGATAGAAAGATAGATAGATAGATTAAAAAAAAAAAAGGAAAACCGATTGCACTCACAAATAGTAAAAATGAAAAAAAGTTAGTACTTTATTTCATGTCCACTGGGCAACATTTCGGCTCACACTGAGCCTTTCTCAAGCAATACAGGAGTGGCAAACATCTTCATATATACACTCACCGGCCACTTTATTAGGTACACCATGCTAGTAACGGGTTGGACCCCCTTTTGCCTTCAGAACTGCCTCAATTCTTCGTGGCATAGATTCCACAAGGTGTTGCAACGATGCTCAATTGGTACCAAGGGGCCGAAAGAGTGCCAAGAAAATATTCCCCACACCATGACACCACCACCACCAGCCGGAACCGTTGATGCAAGGCAGGATGGATCCATGCTTTCATGTTGTTTACGCCAAATTCTGACCCTACCATCCGAATGTCGCAGCAGAAATCGAGACTCGTCAGACCAGGCAACGTTTTTCCAATCTTCTACTGTCCAATTTCGATGAGCTTGGGCAAATTGGAGCCTCAGTTTCCTGTTTCTTAGCTGAAAGGAGTGGCACCCGGTGTCGTCTTCTGCTGCTGTAGCGCATCTGCCTCAAAGTTCGCCGTACTGTGGCGTTCAGAGATGCTCTTCTGCTACCTTGGTTGTAACGGGTGGCTATTTGAGTCACTGTTGCCTTTCTATCAGCTCGAACCAGTCTGCCCATTCTCCTTTGACCTCTGGCATCAACAAGGCATTTCCGCCCACAGGACTGCCGCTCACTGGATGTTTTTTCTTTTTCGGACCATTCTCTGTAAACCCTAGAGATGGTTGTGCGTGAAAATCCCAGGAGATCAGCAGTTTCTGAAATACTCAGACCAGCCCTTCTGGCACCAACAACCATGCCACGTTCAAAGGCACTCAAATCACCTTTCTTCCCCATACTGATGCTCGGTTTGAACTGCAGGAGATTGTCTTGACCATGTCTACATGCCTAAATGCACTGAGTTGCTGCCATGTGATTGGCTGATTAGAAATTAAGTGTTAACGAGCAGTTGGACAGGTGTACCTAATAAAGTGGCCGGTGAGTGTAGGTCAGTGCTCATACATATGCAAATTACAATCAACAACAAGTGAATAGTGCAAATCACAACATTATAATATTAGTGACAATCAAACATATGTTTCCAAAAATTCAAATCATTAATAATTCTCACTCAGTGAAATATACATTGTGACAATAAACATCAATACAACAGTGTCATCATTTGTGTTTAAATATTAAGAAATCTGTCTATATTTACATGTGACGGGGGCAGAATGAGCTCCTCCTTCCACTCTCATAAACAAAGCCGCATGGAGTGTAGTAATGTATCTCGGCGTCTGCCGGGTGTAAGTGCGCATGTCTCAGGGCTCTAGCATCGCGCGAGTACGCAGTGGGACCACGACACGCGCATGCGCAAAGAGACCATCAACTGCAGAAGCCATCTTTAAACAGGGCAGCCTACAGCAGCAATCAATGCAATGGAAACCATCCCATTGAATCGCCGCCGAGCGCTGAAACTAATAGAAAATAATGATAAGTTAAAATAAAAAGACTTGCCTTTATAATATTTAGCGAATCAGGGCATGGACGACTAAATTACTGGGGGAGCAAGGCAGCGTACACACCGGTATGGTGAAATCACGCTACCTGCTCCATGAGCCGCAAATCACATAGCAAAATGCTACAGTGTATTACAGCCCATATAAACCCCAATATGAGACCCAAAGTCACAGCAAATTAATGTCATGTCATTGGGAACCCCTGAAGTCAACCCCACTACCCAAGTGACCCTCCTCATTTAATTTTTCTACTAGCAAAAGAAAAATCAAAAAAATAAAGAATGCAAAAAAATAATAAAAAAGGAAAAAAAAAAAAAATAAAAAAATAAAAAATAAAAATTTCTTAAATAGATGGCTTCAAGCAGAAACAAGGGGACATGCGCAGATAAACACCGCGAGCAAGAGAAAAAACCCCACAAAAATAAAAAATGAAATTTTTTTTTTTATTTTTTTAAAAGAAAACATTTACAAAAAAATAAAATAAAAAAATAAAATTATATTTCTTGTGTAGGGGTATTTTCAAAATTCCCCTTCTAAAACGCAAGAAAAAAAGAGAAAAAAATGAAAATCAAAAAAAAGGTTTTTCAAAAAATTTTTTTTTACAGAATTGTATACATTAAACATATCCATAAATTACATCTATATGTGTAAAATTACATATGCAATAAACCATAATAAACCCATACCTGGTAAAAAAAAACCCCACCCCAACCCGAGGGGATACAGTTAAAGGAAAAATTGGGCGACTGAATATTACTTATTTAAACATTTTTAATTAACCTTGAATTCTATAAAAGGGCCATTCTTTTAGAAAATTTAAATTTATGAAATCCTTTCTTTCCCTTCTTTTTAATAAGGTAAATCAATCACCTCCTTTTTTTAATACAGAAACCTGGTCCAATATCGGGGCATTTAACATCCCCCCTTAAATGACCTACATCCGCAAAATGTTTTGATAGGGGTAGTCAATCTTTTTTGCGAAAGAAAACTATTCCATTAAGTCTTGTCTTTAAGCCTGATTTTACCTAATATATCTTTTTGCAGGACACCATGGGACATAAATCCCCCAATCCATTTCATGTGAAATAGTTTTTTGGGAAATTTTTCACCAGTTTTTGGGTTAAAAAAATTTTTCCCCTTTTCTAAAATCAGTTTAAAAACCCCACAGTTAAGACAGGGAAAAGTGCCCTTTTAGGTTTTTACTTAAAAAAAATTGTTTAATTTTTTGTGGGGGGTATTTCACTTTTTACAAGCCTATCGGAGATTTTCCGGGCGTCTATAGGACATTAAAGAAAATTTTTTGAAATTCTTGATTTTTTTAAAGCATTTTTTTTCACAACAAACCAGTGTTTTCCTAAGAAAATTGGAAATAGGGATAAAAAATTTATAAGTTGAAAAAAAAGGAACTCCCAACTCTTTTTTGTCGTGAAGATAACAAGGTAGACCTACCATTCACAAACACTTTCTTTGAGACTCAAAAAATTTTTAAAAGGATACCCCCCTTTCTTGAAATTTTTGGACAAATTTCACCAGAGATTCACACATTTGAGGATCCGTCAAATTCTTTTTCCCCCTTAGCATTTGCAAAATGGAAGGGATTTTATCTGTTCGGCGGATGGCACCTCTCATACAATAATTATTACATCTGTCGATTTTACGTGCAATTCAGTTCCAGTTCCAAACCCTTTTTAACCACCTTAGTATCTAAAAAGTTATTTAATTAAAAAAAGGAGGAGGAAAAATTTAATATTTGGTGAAGTTGTTCAAAAAACTCAAAAAAAATTTCTAACTCTCTTGAGTTCCCAAACCCAAATCATGCAAACATCATCAATATACCAAAATCACAATAAAATCTAAAAACTTTGTTGAAATGAGTGGGGCATTAAAAAAGTCTTCTCCAAGATAGAGACAAAGAGAATTTCTACGTGGGGCAACGTTTTTGCCCCTTCAGTTTCCCCTATTGCAAAAAAAACGATCTCCAAATATAAAAAAAGGCTTAAAAAAACAATAAAAAAAGAATCCAAAATTTCCCTTCCCTTTAATTGAAAATTGTTTCATTCTAACATTTTTTCCTATAGCCTGAAAACGCCTCAGGGCATAGAGGTTAAAGACAAACTATGTTTAATGATACCAAAAAAGGGTGATTCTGGATTTGGGTTTCTTTAAGTTTTCATAAAAAACGAGTATCTTAAAGTAATTTGCCCAAGAACAAGGGTTCCCAAAAATTTTATCCAAAAAAAGAGAGGCCTAACAAAAATTAAACCTTTCTGGAGACAATGGGCCTGCCTGGGGGGTCAATTTTAAAATTTTTTGGATTTTTTGGGAGGGTACATATTTGGGGTAAATGGATTTTCTACAAAATTTAAAAAAGTTTGTAAGCTTTATCAATGTGTTCTCCTAAATGCTTTCCCCAACAAAATTTTTTAATTTTTTTACCAAATTCAAATTTGGGGGCACTGTTTTAATTTCCCATATACCCTCAATCAAAAATTGATTCATGCCTCATTAATGTAAATTTTAATTACCAATTAAAACAATTGCCCCCCCTTTCTCTGGTTTTTATAGTAAATTTTGTTATTACAAATTCATTTTAATGCAAAAATCTCCCCTCTTGTAAGATTAATATTTGATTTATTTTTTTGTTTTTTTTTTTAATTTTTTTTTTTTTTTTTTTTTTTTTTTTCCTTTTTTTTTAATTTTTTTTTTCAATTTTTTATTTTTTTTTTTATTTCTTTTTGCTAGTAGAACAAAGTGGGAGTCACTTGGGCTAGTGGGATTTACTTCAGGAGTCTCAATGAAAAACAAAATTTAATTTGCTGTGACTTTTGGGTTTTATATTGGGGTTTTTAAAGGGCTGTAATACACTGTACATTTTGCAGTGATTTTGGGGCTCATGGACAGGTAGCGGCATTCACCATACTGGGTGTACGCTGTCTTGCTCCCCAGTTATTTAGTCGTCCTGCCCTTTTTCGCTAAATATTATAAAGGGAAGCTTTTTATTTTTTTTTTTTATTTTTTATTAGTTCAGTTCCCCGGGGGATTTTAATGGGGTGGTTTCCATTTCATTTAAATTGCTGCGTAGATGCCCCCTTTCCCAAATGGCTTTTGCAGTTGGCTCTTTGCGCATGGCGTGTCGTGGTCCCACTGCGTACTCCGCATCTGAGCCCGAGACATGGCCCCTTACACCCCCCGGAAACGCCGAGATACATTTCTTAACTCCATGTGGCTTTTTTTATGAATGGAAGGAGGGGCCATTCTGCCCCCGTCACATGTAAATAAAAAGATTTCTTTTATTTAAACACAAATTAGACACTGTTGTATTGATGTTTTTTTGTCACAAAGTATATTTCACTGATGAGAATTATTTAAAAGATTGGAATTTTTTTGGAAAAAAATTTTGATTGTCATAATATTTAAAATGTTTTTTGCACTATTCATTGTTGTTTTGTAATTTTCATATGTATTGGGCCGATCTTATATGAAAATGTTTGCCACTCCTGTATTGCTTTAAAAGCTCATTGAGCCAAAAAGTTGCCCCGTGGACATGAAATAAAGCACTAACTTTTTTTTCATTTTTTTTACTATTTGTGAGTGAAGCGGTTTTCCTTCTTTTTGAATTGTTTTCCGTGACGGGATTTTTGCCACTTTCACCCAAAATTTTTAAACTTGCCTTGCGAAGTGCTGCCTTTTTTTTCTTTTAGTAGATGATAGATGATAGATAGATAGAGAAAAGAAAATAGATGAAAAGAAAAAGATGGGTGATAGATACATAAAGATAATAGTATGAGAAGAAGATGATAGAAGATAGATAGATATGAGATAGATAAAGATATGAGATAGATGGTGTAGATAGATAATGATAAAAATAAAAATATGAATAGATAGTAGATAGAATAATTTAGATGATAGATTTAAGGAAAACTATGAGATAATAGTATGAGATAGATATGAATAGATAGTATGAGATAGATATGAATAATAGATTGATAGAAAGAAAATATGAATAGATAGAGATAGATAGATAGATAGAATGGATTTAGATAAGATAGAAGAAATAGAGATAGGTAGAAAAGATAGATAGAGAAGGGAAAATAGATAGTATGGATAGATAACTAGATAGAATGATAAGTAGATATATATTAGATAGATAGAGCGAGAGAGAGAGAGATCAGGATATTAGAGCAGTGCTGTCATAATCTGCATGTTTGGAATGGATGGGGGTGGATCTGAAATTTAAAAGAACTTGGCGGATAAGGGTTTTCTCAAAAACCTTTTAGAGTTTTCCCCAACAAATGATAGGTCCGAGCAGAAGGAGAATCCGCTTTGCTGGGAAGGAAGTTCTGTGTTGTAATTTACAGAGCACTTTGGGAATTATTTGTGTAACAGACCTGCGGCCATATGTACCATACACAACGCAGTGATGTCACATGTTGTGCTTGTGATGTCATACCCACACAGTCACATGGCATACGGGGGACCACCCAGACACTGTGCACAGTACCCATTCCCAAGCACCTCAGGTCTTGTGGTGCTGCAACTCTGATGTCACTTCTGGTCCGGCATCACATCGGTAAGCCCAGAATGGTTTTAGACTGGAAGTGGCATCAGATGGAAATAACATTGGAGTGACTGCGCCACAAGACCAGAAGTGCTGGGGAACAGGTACGATAAATACAGGGCAATCGAGGAGGAAAACCTGTTAGAGGCTGCAAAAGACCTGAGGCTGGGGCTGGGGTTCACCTTCCAGCAGGTTAAGGATCCTAAACCTCCAGCCACAGCCACAGTGAAAGGGTTTACATCACAGCAGGTTCATGGGTTACAATAGCCTCGTCACATCCAGACCAAAATCCCACTAAGAATCTGGGGCAGGACTTAAAAATGCCTGTTCCCAAAAATGATTCCAAACAATCTGATGGCTCGAGCGATTCTAAAGAAGAAGGGGAAAAAAATTATTCCCAGCTCTAGATGTGCAAAGTTATAGACATCTCCCCAATAGACTGCAGCTGTCATTGCAGATAGAGGTGTCCTACAAAGTACTGACTCCGGGGCTGAATACATTGCAGAGGAGGTGCCCACAAAGTACTGCTCCGGGGCTGAAAAAATTGCAGATAGGGTGTATACAAAGTACTGACCCCGGGGCGAATACATTGCAGATAAAGGTGTCTACAAAGTCTGATCCGGGGGCTGATACATTGCAGATAGAAGTGCCCCTAAAAAGACTTACTCCGGGGTGTACATTGCAGATAAGGTGTCCCAAAGTACTGATTGGGGCTAAATCATGCGATAGAGGTGTCCTACAAAGTACTGTTTCCCGGGGGCTGTATACTTTGCAGATGAGGTGCCCTAAAAAGTACTGATTGGGGCTGAATCATTGCAGATAGAGGGTCCTACAAAGTACTGGCCCCGGGGGAAAACTTTGCAGATAGGGGGTGTCCTACAAATATGAGTCCGGGGCTGAATTTACATTGAGTAGAGGTGCCCTACAAAGTACTGACCCCAGGGCTGAATAATTGCGATAGAGGTGTCCTACAAATACTGACTCCAGGGGCTGAATACATGCAGTTTTAGAGGTGTTAAAAGTATGACCCCGAGGTAAATCTTTGCGATAGAGGTGTCCTACAAAGTACTGAGCCCGGGGCTAATACATTGCAGATAGAGGTTGTCTCCCCAAAGTACTGATCCAGGGCTTATACATTGCAGATAGAGGTTTCCTATAAAGTACGACTCCGGGGGTAAATACATTGAGATAGAAGTATCCTCAAAGTACTGACTTGGGATGAATACATTGCAGATAGGGTGTCCTACAAAGTATGATCGGGGTGAATACTTTGCGTAGGGTGTCTACAAATATGATCCGGGATGAATACATTGCGATAGAGGTGTCCTAAAACTACTGATCCGGGGTGAATACATTCAGATAGAGGTGCCCTACAAAGTACAGACTGGGGGCTGAATAATTGAGATAGAGGTGGTCCTAAAAAAGAAAGACTCTGGGGCTAAATAATTTAGATAGAGGTGTCCTACAATTTCTGACTCCGTGGTGAATCATTGCAGATAGGGGGTTCCTAAAAATACCTCCGTGGCTGAATAATTGCAGATAGGGGGTGTCCTACAAAGAATGAGTCCAGGGTGAATACATTGCGTAGAGGTGTCCTAAAAAGTATGACTCAGGGGCTGAATCATTGCAGATGAGGTGTTACAAAGTACTGACCCCGGGGGCTGAATACATTGCGATGAGGTGTCCTAAAAAAGTACTGACTCCGGGGCTGAATACTTGCGATAGAGGTGTCCTAAAAAAATATGACTCGGGGGGGAATACATTGCAATAGATTTTCCCTACAAAGTACTGACTCCGGGATGAATACATTGAGAAAAGGTGTCCTACAAAGTACTGACCCCGGGGTTGAAAATTTGCAGATAAAGGTGTTCCTACAAAGTACTGACTCGGGCTGAATATTTTGCAGATAGAGGTGTCCTAAAAAAGTACTACTCCGGGGCTGAAACATTGCAGATAGGGTGTCCTTAAAAGTATGAATCCGGGGCTAAAAACTTTGCAGATAGGGTTCCTACAAGTACTGTAAGGGCTGAATACTTGCAGATAAGGTGTCCTAAAAAGTACGGGACCCCGGGGCTAAATACATGAAGGGGGAGGTGTCCTACAAAGTACTGATCTGGGGCTGAATACTTGAGATAGAGGTGCCCGAAAAGTACTGACTCAGGGGCTGAATACATTGCAGTTTGAGGTGTCCTCAAATTATGACTAAGGGCGAATACATTGCAGTTGAGGTGTCCTAAAAGTACTGATCCAGGGGTAAATCATGCAGATGGGGTGCCCCTAAAAAAGTACTATCAAGGGCTGAATACATTGCAAATAGAGGTGTCTAAAAAGTACTGACCCCGGGGTGATTACATTGCAGATAGAGGTTGTCCTGCAAAGTATGATCGGGGGTGAATACATTGGATAGAGGTGTCTACAAAAGAATGATCCAGGGGCTAATCCCTTTAGATAGAGGTGTCCTACAAAGTGCTACTCCAAGGTGAATACTTGCAGATAGAGGTGTCCTACAAATTACTGATCGGGGGGAATACATTGCAGATGGGGTGCCCTACAAAGTACTGACTTGGGGCTGAATACATTGCAGATAGGGTGTCTGAAAAGTACGACCCCGGGGGGCTAAATACATTGCAGATAGAGGTGTTTTCAAAGTATGATACAGGGCTGAATACATTGCAGATAGAGGTTCTACAAAGACTGATACGGGGCTAAATTTCATTGCAGTTTGAGGTGTCCTACAAAGTACTGACCCCGGGGTGAATCATTGCAGATGGAGGTGCCCTACAAATACTGACTCAGGGGTAAATCATTGCAGATAGGGTGTCCTAAAATTTTACTAAAACCTGGGGCTGAATACATTGAGATAGAGGTGCCCCTACAAGTATGACTCTGGGGCTGAATACATTGCAGATAGGGTGTCCTAAAAATTACGACCCGGGGTGAATACTTGCAGATGGGGTTTTTCCTACAAAGTACTGACTCCGGGGCTGAATACATTGCAGATAGGGGTTTCTAAAAAGTGTGACTCGGGGCTAAAAATTTCTTTTGAGATGGGTGTCCTATAAAGTGCTGACCGGGGCTGAATAATTGCAGATAGAGGTGTCCTACAAAGTACTGACCCCCGGGTGAATACATTGCAGATAGAGGTGCCCTACAAAGTACTGATCGGGGCTGTTTACTTTGCAGATGGGTGTCCGCAAAGTACGACTCGGGGCTGAATACATTGCAGATAGAGGTGTCCACAAAGTAATGATGGGGGGTGAATACTTGGATAGAGGTGTCCTACAAAGTCTGATCCAGGGGTGTTTCACTGCAGATAGGGGTCCTACAAAGTACGACCCCAGGGGCTAAATACACGCAGATAGGGGTGTCCTAAAAAGTCGATCGGGGGCTGAATACATTGCAGTAGAGGTGTCCTACAAAGTTGTCAAGGGTGAAATATTATTGCAGATAGAGGTGTATACAAAGTACTGATCCCTTGCCCCAAGGGGCCCTTGAATACATTCAAAATTTTTTCCCCTTTCCAAATTTACCAACTTCCCCAAAAACCCGAATTTAAAAATCCCCCCTTTTCTTTTAAAATAATTCCCTAAAAAAAAAAATACCCCCCCCCCCCCAAAAAAACCATTTGCAGATAGAGGTGTCCTAAAAAAGTACGACCCCGGGGCTGAATACATTCAGATAGAGGTGCCCTACAAATATGACTGGGGTGTACATTGCAGAATTTTCCAAAAAGAAAAAAAAAAAAAAAAAAAAAAAAAAATCAAAAAAAAAAAAATTAAAAAATTTAAAAAAAAAAATTTAAAAAAAAAAAATAAAAAAAAAAAAAAAAAAAATAAAAAAAAAAAAAATTAAAGGGGGGGACAAAAAAAAAATAAAAAAAAAAATTTTAAAAAAAAAAAAATATACTCGGGGGCTAAATAAATTGCAGATAGAGGGTTACAAAGTCTGATCGAGTGAATACATTGCAGTAGTGGTGTCCTACAAAGTACTGACTCCGGGCTAAATACATTGCAGATAGTGGTGTCCTCAAAGTACAAAATCCAGGGTAAAAAAACATTGCAGTAGAGGTGTCTAAAAAAGTACTGACCCCAGGGTGTATACTTGCAGATTGAGGTGTCTACAAGGCATTATCCAGGGCTGAAAACATTGCAGATAGGGGTGCCCTCAAAGTACTGACCCGGGATGAAAACATTGTAGATAAAAGGTTGTCCTGCAAGGTATGACCCCAGGGTAAATACATTGCAGTGAGGTGCCCTAAAATTCGGACCCCGGGCCTGAATACTTTGCAGATATGGTGTCCTACAAAGTAGGACTGGGGTGAATACATTGCGGATAGGGTGTCCTAAAAGTACTGCTCCAAGAGCTGTACATTGCAGATTGGGTGCCCTAAAAAGTATGACTCCGGGGGAATACATTGCGGATATTGGGTTACAAAGACGACTCGGGGCAAAATACATTGCGGAAGGGGTGCCCTACAAAGTCTGACTCCAGGGTAAATTTAATTGCAGATGAGGTGCCCTACAAAGTATGCCAAGGGGTAAAATACATTGAATAGAGGTGTCCTTAAAGTAATGACCCCGGGGGCGGGGAATACATTGCAGATAGAGGTGTCCTACAAAGTACTGATTGGGGCGGAAAATTGAGATAGAGGTTCCTTCAAAGACTAACTCGGGGGGCTAAATACTTTGCGATGGGGTGTCCTACAAAGTATACTCCGGGGCTGAATAATTGCAGTAGAGGTGCCCTACAAAGTACTGACCCCGGGGGCTGTATAATGCAGATGGGAGGTGTCCTATAAAGTGCTGACCCCGGGGTGAATACATTGCGATGGGTGTCCTTTTAAAGTGCTGACTCCGGGGCAAATACATTGAGATAGGGTGCCCTACAAAGTATGACTCGGGGTGAATACATTGAGATAGGGGTTTTGCCCTACAAAGTACTGACTCCGGGGCTGAATACATTGCGATAGAGGTGCCCTACAAAGTATGACTCAGGGGCTGAATACTGCAGATGAGGTGTCCTAAAAAAATACTGACCCCAGGGGTGAATAAACTGCAGATGGGGCCCAAACAAAGTACTGATAAAGGGGGAAATATATTGCGAAGAGGTGTACTAAAAAGTATGATCGGGGTGAAAACATTGCAGATAGAGGTGTCCTACATAGTACTGGCTACGGGGGTGTATACATTGGAGATAGAGGTGTCCTGCAAAGTATGACCCCAGGGGTGAATAAGCAGTAGAGGTGTCTAAAAAGTACGACTCGGGGTAAATACATTGCGATAGAGGTGTTAAAAGTACTGATTGGGGCTGAATACTTGAGATAGAGGTGTCCTAAAAAGTACGATCCGGGGGGGGGCAAAATACTTTGAGATAGGGGTTTGTCCTACAATACTGACCCCGGGGCTGAATACATTGAGATGAGGTGTCTAAAAAGTACTGATCCGGGGGCTGAAACATTGCAGTAGGGTGTCTAAAAAGTATGAGTCCAGGGCTGAATAATTTGCAGATAGAGGTGTCTACAAAATTTGACTCCGGGGCTGCGTACATTGCAGATAGTGGTGTCCTCAAATTTACTAATCAGGGGTGAAAAACATTGCAGATAGAGGTGTCCTACAAAGTACTGACTCAGATAAATACATTGCAGATAGTGGTGTCCAAAGTACTGACCCCGGGGGAAATACATTGAGATAGTGGTGCCCTACAAAGACTAACCCCAGGGTGAAATACATTGCAGATAGGGGTGTCCTACAAAGTACTGCTCCAGGGTGTATACATTGCAGATGAGGTGTCCTACAAGGAATTACCCCAGGGCTAAAAACATTGCAGTAGTGGTGTCCTACAAAGTCTGACCCCGGGGTGAATAATTGTAGAAGAGGTGCCCTGCAAAGTACTGACTCCGAGGCTGAAACATTGCGTGGGTGCCCTAAAAATACTGCTCCAGGGCTGAATACATTGCAGTAGGGGTGTCTCAAAGTAGGACTCCGGGCCTAAAATACATTGCAGATAGTGGTGCCCTAAAAAGTAGGGGCTCCGGGGCTAAATACATTTGGGATAGGGGTTTGTCCTAAAAAGTACTGACCCCAAGAGTGAATACATTGAGATAGAGGTGTTCAAAAAGTACTGACCCCGGGGTGATTACTTGCGGAATGGTGCCCTAAAAAGTCTGACTCCAGGCTGAAACATTGCAGATGAGGTGTCCTACAAATATGACCCCAAAGGGCTGATAATGCAGTAGGGGTTATAAAGTACTGACCCCGGGGGGGGAATAATTGCAGTAGAGGTGTCTACAAAGTATGACTCCGGGGTAAATACATTGCAGATAGGGTGTCCTACAAAGTACTGACTGGGGCTGAATACTTGCAGTAGAGGTGTCCTAAAATACTGACTCCAGGGTGATCATTGCAGATAGAGGTGTCCTACAAAGTACTGACTCCAAGGGCTGCATACATTGCAGATAGAATTTATAGATAAATAGATAGATAGATAGATACATACAGTGAGATCCCCCTAGTCAGGGGCGTAACTAGAGAAGCCTGGGCCCCAAAGCAAACTTTTGGATGGGGCCCCCTACCCCCTCCCCCTTTGCCTATGAACATTTACCAGGACATGCTGTTAGATAATGTAGATAATACAAGGGGCAAATACCTTACCCTACATCTCACCATCATACTGCTACCAAACAAATCCACTATACTAAAACCAATTTTACCAATAACACTACTACATATGGACCCAATTACACCGACAGAACATGACCACAAATTACCACCACATAGCGACTAATATCCCTACTCTACTATGATCAGTCTACAAAGACCAATAATACCACCCTATAGTGACCATATAGTGATATATACTAGTGTACACAGGCTCTGCAGACTGTATATGACCTCCATACAGTGACCATATAGTGATATATACTAGTGTACACAGGCTCTGCAGACTGTTTATTACATCCATACAGTGACCATATAGTGGTAGACACCAGTGTACACAGGCTCTGCAGACTGTATATTACCTCCATACAGTGACCATATAGTGGTAGACACCAGTGTACACAGAATCTGCAGAGTGTATATTACCTCCATACAGTGACCATATAGTGGCAGACACCAGTGTACACAGGCTCTTCAGACTGTATATTACCTCCATACAGTGACTATATAGTGGTAGACACCAGTGTACACAGGCTCTGCAGACTGTATATTACCTCCATACAGTGACCATATAGTGGTAGACACCAGTATACACAGGCTCTGCAGACTGTATATTACCTCCATACAGTGACTATATAGTGGTAGACACCAGTGTACACAGGCTCTGCAGACTGTATATTACCTCCACACAGTAACCATATAGTGGAGTTACATTTTGTGACTCACAGGTGACGTTTCTCTGATGAGTCGTTGACTTCCCCTTTTGTTCTGCATCCGCTCCAGTCCACCATCATGACATCTCCCGACCACTTGACCCTGGAGATTTAGACACAAATGTCTTAGAATCCTCACGTTTTCAGCACCTGCCCCCCTGGCTATATGGGGCCCCAGATAGGCCAGGTTTAAGTAGGGCCCCAGATAGACCAGGTTTAGGTAGGCAATAGGGTCCTCATATAGGCAGGCAGGGTTTAGGTAGCTAGAGAGCCCCATATACTGTAGATAGACAGAGTTTAGGTAGAGTATAGGGCCCCATATAGACAGGCAGAGTTTAGGTAGCTATAAGGCCTCATATAGATAGGCAGGCAGGTTATAGGGGCCATATAGGTAGGAAGGCAGAGCTTCGGTAGCTATAGTGGCCACATATATAGGCAGGCAGGGCTTAGGTTAAGCTATAGGGGCCCCGTACAGGCAGGCATGGCATAGGGTAGGCTATATGAGCCATATATATAGGCAGACAGCGCTTAGGAAAGTCTATAGGGGCCTTATATGTAGGCAGATAGGGCATAGGGTAGGCTATAGGGGCCAATATATAGACAGGCAGGGCTACAGGGGTCAATATATAGGCAGGCAGGACTATAGGGGCCAATATATACGCAGACAGGGCTATAGGGGCTAGATATATAGGCAGGCAGAGCTATAGGAGCCAATATATATGCAGGCAGGGATATAGGGGCCAATATGTAGGCAGGCAGGGCTATAGAGGCCAATATAT
This sequence comes from Phyllomedusa bahiana, assembly GCA_025379985.1. Lineage (NCBI taxonomy): Eukaryota > Metazoa > Chordata > Amphibia > Anura > Hylidae > Phyllomedusa > Phyllomedusa bahiana. The sequence continues at coordinate 38,849 of JAODAL010012901.1, read as the reverse complement.
AGGCAGGCAGGGCTATAGGGGCCAATATAGAGGTAGGCAGAGCTATAGAGGCCAATAGATAGGCAGGCAGGGGGCTTCATTAATATTAAAAAAATAAGAAATCACTTACTCACCTGTCTCTCGCTCCCTCGATGTGACCACTCAGCTGGCCGGCCAGTCTGTGCTCGGTGCGGGCCGCGCGATGATATGACGTCATCGCGCAGCTCATTTCAGGTCTGTAATAACAGCCATTCCTGCCTTTGAGCGCTCGGGCCGGAGGGCATGATATATATATATATTTATATATATATTATATATATATATATAATATATATATATATATATATATATATATAATATGTGTGTGTATAAAAGTATACATACACACACATAAATATATACATAAGAGGGGAAGTTAACATGACCCCTGATCTCCATGTCTATCAGTGAGCTGATAAGACAATGCAGGGAGAGGTGTTTATCAGCTCTTGGTGCTCCAGGAATGTGCAGCCGTCCATGTCTGCTCCGAACTGAAAGCTATTTACTATATTTACTTATCACAAGGCATTATGGGAAAGGAGCTGGAAAGCTCACTGCGCCCTCTATAGGTTGTAACAAATCCTCAATTTACTTCTGATTCACTGAATCTTTGAGAAGCAAAAAGGAATATTAGTCAAGCCAATATCGCTCCTCTACATACGACCGTTTCGGGATTTTGCCCCTCATCAGTGTAGAGCAGAGCGATATTGGCTTTACTGGGTGGGAGGCAATGAGTGGCTGAGAGAAGGGGAACATCTCTCCTTATGGAGAGCACTTAGTCAGCCAGCTACTCACACTCCGTGCCGGTGTCTCCTTCACTGCCCCATCGGTGCTGCTGCAATCACAGTTGAAGGAGCAGAGCCCAGCCTCCCGCTCCTCACAGACCCGTCCCCGCTCTGTCAGCAGCAGAGTATGCCGGCGGCTATAAGAGCAGGGACAAAGAAAATAACAGCACCGGCCTTTATATTATACTGGCGAGGTAGCAACCCTATGTGGGCCCCCTCTGCTCATGGGGCCCCCGGGCAGGTGCCTACCTGGCCCAATGAGAAAGACGGCCCTGGTTAGCTGCTGTCCTGGGGGCATGGGCCCCCTAAGAGCACGGGCCCCGGTGCAGCTGCTACGTCTGCTACTCCAGTAGTTACGCCCCTGCCCCTAGTGATAGCTGCATGTAAGGTACATTTCATATTGAAGCACAGCACTGGGAGAGGTTCTGTGTTGGGGGGAGGGGTGTTGGGCTCATTCTGCAGCTCTCTTGCTTGTCCCGCTCCATGTGTTCTCACCACAAATCAATTTAATCAATTTAGAATCATATGGTAAATACGATGGGACCTGTGACCGGCAGCGCTCGCACCCCTGCAACATTTAAGTGATTTTTAGTAGGTACCAGCAAAGCACAATAAAAAATGGCCGACCACAAAGCGAGTCTCTGCGGCTGCGAGCGGAGCTCCTGGAACTATTCTTAGAGTTAAAATGATGGGAATGGTTTCGCTACAACTCAATTAGAGTCAGCGGGAAAAGTCCCAGAACAACAGAGGATGGTCTCCAAGAATTTAGAAATTTAGACGGTGAAAAGAGGTGACAGAGGGGGAGGGGGGGTGTACAGTGGATGTATCTCATGTCCCTATAACAGGGAGAGGAGCTAAGCTCTGTGATATATAGGGTTTATGAAAAAAGGAAAGGAGCGAGTCTGTTGAAAAATATAGGGTTATATAATAGAGGAAGAAGTTGACCCTGTGATAAAAAGGGGTTATATGATAGGGGGAAGGGGGGTTTGAGCTCTGTGATATTTAGGGGTTATTGATAGGGGGAAAAAGGGCTGAGCTCAGTGTTATATAGGGTTATAGGATAGAGGAGGGGAAAAGCTAAAGCTCTGTGATATATAGGGTTGTATGTTAAGGAGAGGAGCTAAAGATCTGTGAAAAAAAAGGGGGTTATATGATAGAGGAATAGCGAGCTCTGGATATATAGGGTAAAATTTATAGAGGGAGGGCTGAGCTTTTGTGAATATAGGGAATATGAAAAAAGGAGGAGCTGACTCTGTGTTTTTTTTATATAGGGTTATATAAAAAGGGGGAAGAAAAGGGGGCTGAGCCTGTGAAATAAAGGGAAAAAAGGATAGAAGGGGAAGCTGGCTCTGTGAAATTAGGGATATATGATAGAGGAGAAAACCCTGAGCTCTGTGATATGGGGGGTTTTAAAATGATAGAGGAAAGGAGCTGAGGCACTGTGTTATATGGGGTTTTATGAAAAGGGGGAGAGGAGCTGAGTCGTGATTTTAAAGGGTTATAGGGATGGGTGGAGGAGCGAGCTCTGTGTTATTAGGGTTATATGTTTTAGAGGGGGGAGGAGCTGAACTTTTTAATTTTGGGTTTATGATAGGGGGGAGAGGACTGGTTCTGTGATATAAAAGGGTTTTTTAAGGAGGGGAAGCTGAGCCCCGGATATTTGGGGTTATATGATAAAAGGGGGGAAAAGGATGAGTCTTGGGGAAAAAAGGGTTAAAAGAAAGGGGAAAGGGGGTGACTCGGGTGATAAAAGGGTTATATGTTTGAGGGGAGAAGCTGAGCTCTGTGATAATAGGGTTATATGATAGAGGGAAAGGGGAACTGAGCTCTGTGATTTAGGTTTTAAAATTGATGGGGGGAAAAAGAAGCTGAGTTTAATTGGATATATAGGGGAAATTATAAGAGAGGGAAGTTAAATTTTTTTGGGATATTGGGTTTATGATAGGGAGGGGGGAAGCTGAGCTCTGTGTTTTATATGGGGTTTAAAAGATAGGGGAGGGACCCGAGCTCTGTGATATATAGGGTATTAAATAGGGAGAGGACCCTGAGCTTTTGGGGGTTAATTTTGGGGTTTATATGATAGAGGAAGAAGTTGAGCTCTGGGGATAATGGGGGGGGGGTTAGAAAAATAAAGGGGAGGGGCTGGGAACTGTTTTTTTTATGGGGTAATAAAAAAGGAGAGGGGCTGGGGGCCCTCTGATATATAGGGGTTTAATGATGGGGGGCGGGAAAGCTCTGTGATTTAAAAAGGGAAAATGAAAAAAGGGGGAGAGAACCCGGGGGGCCAGGAATATTAGGGGGGTTAAATTGATAGGGGAAAAGAGGGGGCCGGGGGAGACCCGGGATAATAGGGGTTAAACCCGAAAAAGGATAGGGGAACCCCAGGGGGCCGGGGGGTTGATTTTAGGGAAAAAATGTTGGAAAAAAGGGGGAGAAAAGGCCTGAGTCTGTGGAATTTAGGGTTAAAATGATAGGGGAAAACCGGGGAGTTTTGGGGGAATTATATGGGTTTAGGAAGGAGGGGGGGAAACCGGGCCCGGGGTGTTTTTTAGGGGTTTTAGGGATAATAGAGGGTTTATTTTTCTTTTTTTTTGGTTGGGGGGTTTTAGGGGATGGGAAAGGGGGAGAAAGGGGAGTTTAAGCCCCTGTGGGAAAGGGGGGGGGATGAAAAGGGAAGGGAAGAGGTCGTAATTAAATAGGGGGTATAAAAATAGAAGGGGAAAAGGTTGGAGTGCTTTTTTTATTTTAAAGGTCTTGGGGGAAAGGGAAGGGGAAGGGGCCCCCTGTGAAATTTTGGGTTTGAAGGGAAACCTTAAAAGTTTCTTATAAAAACCGGGGGAAATGAAAGGGGGGAAGGAGAAAGGGGAAAGCTCGGGGAAAAGGGGTTTTTTGGGGGGGGGATTAGTTGGGGGAAAAGGGGTTTTTTCGTGGTTTTATTGGGGTTAATTTTGATTGGGGGGGGGAAAGCTGGGTTGATTTAAGGGAATTGTATGGGGGGGTTTTGAAACCTTGGTTAAAAAGGGGTGATAATGGGGGGGGGAAAATTTTTGGGGGTTGGGAAATTTTGGGTATAGGGGTGGGGAGGGGGTAAATTCTTTGGGTTTAGGGAAATTTGTTAGAGGGGGGGCGGGAAAAAGGGGGGGGAAAAATGGGATTGGGGTGGAGGTGAAGTTTTTTTTGGTTTGGGATTTTTTTTAGGGGTTTAATTGCATTTTCCCATCGTTTTTTTTCGGGTTTCGGGGCCCTGAAAAATCCCCATGGGGGCCCCCCCGATTTACCCCGGGTCCGGCCCTGTGTGGCCGGGAAACCCCGGGGGGCCCTTAAACCTGAAAAAATTTTGGGGTTTCCGGGGGGGCTGGACCGGGGCACAAAAAAGCTAGGGTTGTGGGGACGGGAGGAGCGAAGGGGGGGGAACCCCCCCCGGCAAAACAGGGGTGGGGACCCGGGGGGGCGGGGGGGGTTCCCCTAACCCAGTTAAAGGTGCCGTTGGTCCAAACGGGTTTCGGCGGGGGACCCGGGGGGGGGGCCCACCCCGATGCCCCCCCCCGGAAACCCGGGTTAAAAAATTTGGACTTTACTCATCCGGCCCCTTTTGGGTTTCCCGGGGGCCCCAATTTTTTTCCCCGAAAAGGGGCCCCTAAAAACCACCCGGTTTAAACCCGGGTAAATCACCCCAAAACCCTTTGATTAAATTAATTTTGGGATTTTAATACCCCCTTTAACCCCTTCCCCCCATGGCCTATAAATCCCCCCTTTCCCCCTATAACCACCCCCCCCTTTTTGGCCCCTTTCCACCCCCCTTTGCCCTTCCCCCCTTTTATAAATGTTTTCCCCCCTGTTGGGGCCCCCCCCCCCAAACCTCCTTACCCCCCTTTTTTACCCCCCTTTCCCTTGGGGGCCCCCCCAAAATACCCTTAACCCCCAAAACTGTTTGGGGCCCCCCTATCCCCGCCGTGCCCCAATAATCCCCTTTTTGTCCCCCCTTTTCCCCCCCCTTTTGGCCTTTTTTGGGGCCCCCCCCCCCATATATGGCCTGGGGGGCCCCTTTTTTCCTCCCCTTTTCCCCCCTTTTATCCGGGCCCTGGGGCCCCAATAAAACAGCCTTTTTTGCCCCCAAATTTAATTACCTTGGCCCCCTTGGGGGCCCCCATTTTTTACTGCCTCATTCCCCACCCCCATTACTGCCCCATTTGGCCCTTAAAATCCCTGCTTTGGGGCCCCCCAATATATTTTCCTCATTGCCCCCCAAAAAAACTAGCCCCCCCCCAATAAACCCTTAATACCTCCCTTGGGGGCCCCCCCATTTTTTTACTCCCCTTCCCCCCTTAAACCCCCTTTTCCCCATATAACCTGCCCTTGGTCCCCCCTTTCTACTGCCTTTTTTGGGCCCCAACAAAAGGGGGGGAAAAAAAAAAGCCAAAAAAAATTTAAAAAAAAATTTTTCCCCCCCAATTTTACTCCCCGGGTGGGGCCCCTTTAAAATGCCCCCCAATGACCCTATATACCTGCCTTTTTTGGCCCCCCTTTTACTGCCTTTTGGGGGGCCCACCCCCCCTTTTTTAACCTCCTTTTTGCCCCCCCCTTATATCGGGCCTGTGGCCCCCTTTTTATACGGGCCTCATTTTCCCCTAAAATTACCTGCCTTCCCTTTCCCGGGTGCTCTTTTTACCAGGGCCCCCCAGTGTTTCTTTTTTTTACGGCCTCATTTTGGGCCCCTTTTTTAATTCCCTCCCCTCATTGCCCCCCCATACAAACTTCCTTTGGGGCCCCCCCATTACTCCCTTCATTTGCCCCTTTTAAACCTAACTGAGGGCCCTTGCTTTTCCCTTTAAAATTTAAGGAGTTGCTGGAAAATTTTTTGGAAAAAGGGGAATTCTAAGATTTTTTTGCCCCAAATCCCCCGGGAAAACAAAGTTTTGGGGGCCGGGGGGGCAACCCAGAAATAAAGGGTTTGGGGGAACCCGGGAAAATTGGGGAGAAAAAAAAGGGAAAAAGTGAACAAACGCTGACCCCAAGAAAAAAAAAAACGTTTTCCGGTGAGTCATTTTAAATGTAACTGCAGGGGTTAACCCCAACTTTAAAGTTTTTGCAGAGTCTAAAATTAAAATTTGAAATCTCCCAAATTTTCCCGGGTTTCATTTGTTATGGGGGGTTTTTAAAACGGGGTTTCCTCGGGCGTTGTGCCCGCCCCCCCAGGTTTTTCCCCCCCATTTTTATTAGGGGGTTTTCCACGGGGGAATGGGGGGGTTTTTTTTTTTATGCCCTTTTTTAAGAGCCTTTTTGTACGGGTTGGTTTTTAGTCACTTTGGGTGGGTTGCTTTTGGGTTTCCGGGGGGTCGGGGCGGGTTTTAAATTTGGGGATTTAAAGTAGGTAAATTTTTGGGGTTTTGGGTTTTGTAGGATTTGTTTTTAGTTAAACTAAAAACTTGTCGGGTTTATTTTTGCCCCCATTTTTAATCGGTTTTTTGTTTTTTGGTGCCCGTTTTGGGGTATTGTCAATGAAGGTGAGAAGTTCTGAAAAGGGGCAAATTTTTTGTCATTGGGTTTTTTTACTTTTCCCGTGACTGCCCCGGAGGAAAAGGAGGGGATCGTGGGGGGGGAAATGTGCGGGGAAAAAATTTGTGACAGGAACAAAAAGGTTTTTTTTCTTTTTGAAAAAAAAAAACATCCGCATTTCACAAAAAAAAAAATGGGAAAGGGGCGGGGGAAAAAAAAAAAAAAAAAAAAAAAAAAAAAAAAAAAAAACAAAGGGCCCAAAAACCCCCGGGGGATGTTTTTTTGGCCCCTTAGCAACCCCCCCTGGTTTTTATGATAAGGAGGAAGGTTTGAGCTTTTGTGATAATGGGTTTTATATAAATAGAGGGGGAGGGAGCTGAGCTCTTGATAAAAAAGGGGTTATATGAAAAGGGGAAAGAAGGGAGCTGAGTTTTCCTGTGATATTTTGGATTATATATGTTAGAGGGGGCTAAAACTCGGTGATATATAGGGTTTTAATTTTTAGGGGGAAAAAGAGAAGTTTGAGCTCGTGATTTTTTTTGTGTTATATGTTTCCAGGAGAGGGGGCTGACCCTCTGTGATATTTGGGGGTTTTTTTAAAAGAGGGGAACCCGGGTTTGGGGTTGTTATGGGGGTTTTGAAGAGGAAAAAACCTGTTTAGTCTAATTGCAGACTTTCTAAGTGTCCCTCTTTTGATGGTACAGTCCACATTTTAGACCCTTATCCCCCTGTCCTTCTTCACCCATTAAATGTCCCCCCCCTATTAATTTTAAATATTTTGAAAACCCCCTTTTTTAATTTGGACCCCCCTTTCTGTCTTTTGATGACAGGGGGGGGGTCATTTTTCATTTTTCCCAGCAAGTAACCCAAAACAAAACCTAAGTACCCCCCGGAGCTCCCTTTTAAAATTGGGTAACCCCGGGACTTCAGGGCAAAACTGTGTTCCCCTTTAAGGCCCAAATGTTAAACACGGGTTTAAAAAGGGGGCCGTGTTTCCCGGTGGAAATTTTAGGGGCCAAAAGGGGCCCCTTTTTTTTAGGGGCCCGGGGGGGAAAACCCCCCAAAAAATTTCATTAACCGGTTTAATCCAAGTTCTCATGGGAAATTTATGCATTACGCCCTCCTCTCCCCCCGCCTCGGCAAAAATACCCCGGGGGGGGGAGAAAAAAAGGGGGTGGAAAAGTAAATTACCTCGGAGTAAAAGCGCCGCTGGTTTAAATGAAAAAGTCAAATTTGGGCCAGCGGGGTCCCCGGACCCCCCCCCTCCCTTCCCCCCGCTCCCTTTCCCGCCCCCGCCCACAAGGCAAAAATTGGGGGGGCGTAATTACGCCCCCGGGCCGGGGGTTTAAAAGCCGTGGGAACCTGGGGGCCTAACATTTAAGCCTGGTCATACGGGAAAACGGGAGTGAAATTTGAATTGGGGGCTTTACAGGGGGGCCCCGGAGTTTTCAAATTTAAATTACTAAGTTAAAAAAAAAAAAAAAATTTGAACAAAATTTAAAAATTTCCCTTAAAAGGGGAAATTTTTTTTTTTTTAAAAAGAAAAAAAAAAAAAAAAAAGGAAAGTGTGCCAATACAAAAAAAAAAAATGGGGCTTTTAAAATTAAAAAATATGTTTGTTGCATAAAACGAAAAAAAAACCCCTTATACTTTATTAGATACCCACACGCCCACCAAAAACCCCTTTTAGAATTAATCGGGCAGGTTTAATCTATGTAAAAGGGGTAACGGGTTAAAAAAAACATAAAAATGAATGCAGAAAAAGCCTTGTTTATACTCAAAACTGAAAAAATTAAAAATAAAAAAAATTGCGAATTGTTAAGAAAAAAAAAAAAAATTACGCCCCCCCCCCCCAAAAACACCAAAAAACCCAAAATTTTTTCCCCGCATTAAACAGGTCCCCACATAATTGTGTCTTTGAAAAAAAAAATCTAACTTTGTGACTGTTGAAATGCAGTGAGATAAAAACCTGAAAAAAATGAGCTGTGTCTTGAAGGTCTTTTCTGGTCTGGTGCTTAAGGGGTTAATAAACTTACTACCTTGCCCCCCAAAAAAGCAGAGTTCTGATTCCCAACTCCCATTTTAAAAGGGGGTTTGTTTTCACTACATTGATTCATCTCACCTAAGTCCTGTTTTTCTTTTTTTTTCTTTTTAAAAATTCAGGGGCGTGTTTACGGGCCTTCCACTAGGCGGGCGGGAGATCCCCAGGTCTGAAACTATAGAAACCCAGTGCGGGGGCCCCTATCGGGAGAGATAAAAACAGGTCTGTAGCTATAGGGGCCCAGGGTGGCAGCCTATCAAGAGAATAAAACCAGGTCGTAGCTAAAAAACCCCGGGGCAAACAGTCTATCAAAAGGGAATTCAAAGGTCTGTAGCTATAGAAAAACCAGTGTTGGCCCGCCATGGGATAGATCAAACGGGGTCTGTAGCTTTAGAAAATTGGGGAGCCCATAAAAGGGAAGGGATATCTGGGAAATGGGGAGGGGCACTTTTTAAGGGGACACATTTTTTGCAAAGTGTTGTTTTTGCGGGATTTTTTAACATAAAAAGCAGCGATCCCAGTAGTGAGACAAACCCTTTAAGCAACAATGTTTATGTTTGTTTTGACAATTTGTTGCAGTCATAGAAATCTCTGTATTCAGATGATGTTGTTAATTTGTAAATGAAAATGTAAAAAATAAAAAGGGACATAAAAAACAATCTTTTTTTTCCTTTTAAAATTAACCTTGGTCCCTTTTTTCCCCTTTCTGAAATGTAGGGGGTTTGAGTGTTTCCCAAGGGGGGAGATTGCTCTGTATTACAAAAGGAAAAGGGGAAACATGAAACAATGTAAACTTGAGCAAACCCCAAAAGAAAAAAAGGGGGTTTTTTTTCAGGGGTGTGTCAGGGTTAAACCCTTCGCGTCTGCTCTTGGCTGCGTCTCTCGGAAAACCATTTGGTTTTTTTTTTGGGGGCTTTTTTCCTTTGGGGTCCCTTTTGTAATTTAGGGTTGCACTGCAGTCAGCACTCTTTGCCACAAATTTTTTATTTAAAACTTTGCGCTATTTTTTCAGATAAAACCCCAAGGGGAAAAAAGTTCTTATTGCTTGCGGCACCCCACGCCCCGCGAAACCCAAAAAGGGGACAAAATTGGGTTGTCAGACCCCCGGGGCCCCGGGGCCGGGGAAACCTTTTCATGGGCCGAAAGTTTTATTAAACCCTTTTTCCCTACTAAATAGTAGGCCCGAAGTGCTGTCCGTTACTGGAAAAAACAAAGGCAAAAAACCCGAATTGTATTCCTAATAGTACTCAATGTTTTCTACTTAACTGGTTTGGGTGTGGAGTGCTGGGGCTAGGTGCCCGGGCCCCCAGTGGAGTGTTCTTGGGGCCACCAGTGGGGGTTGATTCTTGGGGCCCCCAGTGGGGTTTATTCTTGGGGCCCACCCTTTGGGGTTGATTCTTGGGGCCCACCCTGGGAATTCTCTTTGGGGGCCCCCATGGAGATGATTTTGGGGCCACATGGGGATATCTTGGGGCCACCGTGGAGATGATTCTTGGGGGGGACCCGTGGAGATGACTCTTGGGGCCCCCCAGGGAGTATTCTTTGGGGGACCATGGGGGTGACTCTTGGGGCCCCCAGTGGGGATGACTCTTGGGGCCACCAGTATTATTCCTGGGGGCCCCCAATGGGGAACTCTTGGAGTCACCCTGGAGTTGTTTTTGGGGCCACCAGGGGTGACTTTTTGGGGCCCCCAGTGGAGTTGATTCCGGGGGACCAGTAGAGTTGATTTTGGGGCTACCCGTTTGGATTCTTTTGGTTGTCCACTAGTAGAGTCGATTCTTGGTGCCCACTATTTTGGGGAGGGTTTTGGGCCAGCAGTGGAGTTTACCCTTGGGGGCCCCCCATGGGGTTTATTTTTGCGGACCGCGTGGGGTTGATCCTTGAGGTCTATTAGTGCAGTTGATTCTTGGGGGCCCCCTGTGTAACTGATTCTTGGGGCTCACTGGTGTAACTGATTCTTGGGGCCCAACAGTAGAATGATTCTTGGGGCCCACCAGTGGAGTTGATTCCTGGGGCCACCAGTGGAGTTGATTCTTGGGGCCACCAGTGGAGCAGATTCCTGGGGCCACCAATGGAGCAGATTCCTGGGGCCACCAGTGGAGCAGTTTCTTGGGGCCCACCAGTGGAGCAGCTTCTTGGGGCCCACCAGTGGAGTTGATTCTTGGGGCCACTAGTGGAGCTGATTCTTGGATCCCACCAGTGGAGTTGGTTCTTGGGGCCCACCAGTGGTGTTGATTCCTGGGGCCACCAGTGGAGCAGATTCCTGGGGCCACCAGTGGAGCAGATTCCTGGGGCCACCAGTGGAGCAGATTCCTGGGGCCACCAGTGGAGCAGATTCCTGGGGCTCACCAGTAGAGTTGATTCTTGGGGCCCACCAGTGGAGCAGATTATTTGGGCCACCAGTGAAGTTAATTCTTGGGGCACATTAGTGGAGTTGATTATTGGGGCCCACCAGTGGAATTGAGTCTTGGTTCCTACCAGTGGAGTTGATTCTTGGGACCACCAGTGGAGTTGATTTTTGGGACCACCAGTGGAGTTGAATCTTGAACCCAACAGTGGATTTGATACTTGGGGTCCATCAGTGGAGTTGATTCTTTCGGCCACCAGTGCAGTTGACACCAGCAGAGTTGACTCGTGGGGCCTATTCTACAGCTTCTGTACAGCACTATGTACACCTCTTACTTTCTGCTTCTCTTTATATTTCTTCTGAAAAAGCTGCCCCAGGCCCAATATGCCCATGGCCCTCAATGGTTTTTCCCCACTCCATTGTGGGCTAGTCCAAGCCTGGGACTGTGCTTTGTATAGAGGATTCTTACACAACATTTTCTCACCCTCACACACAGATCGTAAACTATACAGACTGTAAAAGATCTATGATTGACACCTGGGATCCCTGCTATCCTGGGGCCCGGTCACTCTGCAAAAAAGTCAGTAGGTGATATGAAAACAGCCTCGTAAGCTCCTAATAGTTGTCCCTCTCCTAAGACATTATCTTTATAATGTACAGAAAACTGTAGATGCTTCCAGTGGAGGTAAACTGTAAGAAATCTCTGACAAATGTTATTGGATGGGTAAATAGTAAAAGAATAGACTGTGTGATATACCTTAGTCAGCTAGATGTTTCTACATAGAAAAGCTTAGAAAACCTACACCCATTATAGCTTTCCAAATGCATAGATCCAACATATCCTCATAATGGGATCTATTCCAAAAGGCTCATGGGAAAGGAACTAGGACTCCACAGCGCCCCCTATTCCTCAAGTCACATCTCACTAAGCCCTGTAATGTGAATAGGATTAATGCCAACTATATCCTCATCTGCAGACAGCTGTTTTGGGGCGTTTACCCTTCATCTGTTCAGAGTAAAATACTGGTTGGTTTGGAGAGTGACATAACTCAATATTTGGAACGTTATTAATTAGGGAGAGGCACCATGTAGGTGTGTAGAGACTTATATACCATTAGTTGCTCCACTGAAATCTAAATGTATTCAAAAAAAATCTGAGACCCTGAGGCACCACCTATTGGATGTAGTTTCTCAAATCACAGCTGACTCAATGAGCCTACATGGTGCCTCTCCCTAATGGAAAACGTTACCATTTTAAGCTACACCTAGAGCCTCTCACCCAGCCAACTAGTACCCTACTCTGCAGTGATAAGGGCCAACACCCCAAACATCTGTCTGCAGATGAATATATGTTTTGATTTAGTCCCATTCATATTACAAGGCTCAACAGTTCCGAAGTGACTTGAAAAACTATTCATCCTATTGGTGGGGCTGCAGTGTCCTATGAGACCCTTAGAATATATTTAAATTTAAGTGGAGAAACTAATAGTGTATAAGTCTCCACACACCAACATGGTTCCTCTCCCTAATGAGGAAATATATCCTTGATAATATAATGAAAACAGAGATTGTTGTATTAATTTCCTAAATCACCATCTTCCTTGGCTTCCAGCGGCCTGTAGTGTCCATTTTCCCACCACAAGTATTTTGTAAATAACCAAAACCGCCTCAGTTTCCCAAAAATTCCATCTAGTGTAATGTGAAGAATAGCAGAAAGAAGTAGGTAGAGCAGAGGAGGCAGCTACAGCATCTGTATCTGTCCCTGAGAGTGCACGCTGTGAGAGGGGAAGGTGGAGCTGAAACTGTTGGCTCAGAATGTTGTCCATACAATAAGAGGGGGGACACCACACAATAGTAAGTGCAAACAACACAACAGGAAACAACAGCTCAGACTGAAGGCTTGAAAGGAAATATTAAGCACCTTCATAGATCAAAGTAGAAAGATGGTAAGACTTCAGCTCATCTGAGGCCAGAAAGAAGCCCCAGCATCAATAACTGCACCGAGCAAGAAATCCTGCCAGAGAAGAATTGTAGGAAAGGGAGATTGCAATCACAAGTGATAGTAGCATCAAAGAATTACACAGAAAGATTGTATATCCCAAACATACGACTCATTCCACGTCTGGAGTTCAAAAATGCTGTAATCCTGGAAATTGCTTCTTGGCACATCAATGCCCCCTGATGAGGAAAGGATTTTTGTAATGGATGGTAAAAGTAGAAGGAAAATTGCAATAACTTGAAGAAAAAGCTAAAGAAAGGGAAAACAGATTATTATTATTATTATTATTATTATTATTATTATTATTATTATTATTATTATTATTATGGCACCATCACTAACCACTGTGACAGGATCAACTATGAACAAGAAAATGAAGACAAACAAGTACATAATTACTATAATGTTCCCTCTATATACAAGAACATTGATAAAACAGTATGCTACCTGTGTAGAAGAATATAACTACTATAATACAGCTCCTACGTACAAGAATATAACTACTATAATACTGCCCCTATGTACAAGAATATAACTACTATAATACTGCCTTCATAGTACAAGAATATAACATACTATAATACAGTCCCTCTATGACCAAGAATATAAACTACTATAATACTGTCCCTATTACAAGAAATAAACTACTTATAATACAGCCCCAATTTTCCAAGAATATAAGTTTCTACTATAATACTGTCCCTCCTAAGTACAAGAAAAAATAACAAACTATAATACTGTCCTCATATGTTACAAAGAATATAACTACAATAAAACTGCTCTCTATGTACAAGAATATAACTACTATAATACTGCACTCTATGTACAAGAATACTAACTACTATAATACTGCTCCCTATGTAACAAGAATATTAACTACAAAACTGCTTCCCCTATTACAAATATAACTACTATAATTTACAGCACCTATGTACAGAATATAACACCTATAATAACCCTGCTCCCTATGTACAAGAATATAACTACTATAATACTGCCCTATGTACAAAATATAACTACTATAAACTGCTCCTTGTACAAGAATATAAACGACTATAATACAGCTCCTATGGAACAAAGAATATAACTACTAAAATATGACCCTATGAACAAGAATAAATAACTACTATAATACTGTCCTCTATGTACAAGAATATAACTACTATAATACTGATCTCTATGTACAAGAATATAACTACTATAATACTGCCTCTATGTACAAGAATATAACTACTATAATACTGCCCCTATGTACAAGATATAACTACTATAATACTGCTCCCTATGTACAGAATATAAACTACAATAAACTTTCCTCCTCTATGTACAAGAATATAACTACTATAATACTGCCCCAATGTACAACAATATAACTACTATAATACTGCCTGCAATTTCCAAGAATATAACTACTTTAATACTGCCGTATGTACAAGATTATAACTACTATAATACTGCCCCCTATGTACAAGAATATAACTACTATAATACTGCCCCCTATGTACAAGAAAATAACTACTATAATACTGCCCCCTATGTACAAAAATATAACTAATATAATACTGCCTCCTATGGTACAAGAATATAACTACTATAATTCGGCCCCCCGATGTTACAAGAATATAACATACTATAATATTGTCCCCCTATGTATAAGAACTATCCCTACTATAATACTGCTCCCTTATATGCAAGAATATACGACTATAATACTGCCCCATCTATGTACATAGAATATAACTACTATAATACAGCTCCCTATATGCAAGAATATAACTAACTATAATACTGCTCCCCTATGTACAAGATAGGAGATCAAATGTCCTCAAAAAGAAATCACAGACACAAAGTGCAACTCCTCGTGCAAATAAATATTAAAATTACAGAGTAATACAAATAAAAGAGACTTCTCACCTATTTAAGTTGTGCAAATGAATCGGCACAACTCATATTTGAGAATACGTGAATATCCAACCCCTTAGGTTTATGGCCGAGCTGCCTCCTCGCTGAACTCGCAGTTCTCCTCCACAACTTCTTGGTGAGCTCCGTTCAAAATGGTCGGATTGTTTTATTCCAAAAACTTATTGGGAAATAAACGGATTGCCGGTAAAAAAAAGCGCGTCTAGCTATAGTTTAAGAAAATTACAATGTAAAAACAAAAGACACGTGGTACCTGACCATATAACAGTGTCTATAATTTATTACAGCAGCGCTTTAAAACACAACGCGTTTCACAGAGAATCCTGCTCCGCTTCCTCAGGTTAGAACTACTATAATACTGCCCACTATGTACAAGAATATAACTACTATAATACTGCTCCTATGTACAAGAAAATACCTCTATAATACTGCCCCACATGTACAAGAATATAACAACTATAATACTGCCCCCTATGTAAAGGACATAACTGCTAAATACTACTGCTCCCTATAACAAGAATATAAACTACTAAAATACGCCTCCCCTTACAAGAATATATCGTACTAGAATACTGCTCCTAGTACAAGAGAATAAATTACTATAATACAGCCCCCTAAGTACAAAGAATATAACTACTATAATAACTGCGCTCCTAAATGGTTACAAGGATATAACTGCTCATAATACTGCACCCCTATACAATAATATAACTGACTATAATACTGCTCCTATGTATAAGAAATATAACTACTATAATACTGCCCCCTATGTACAAAAGAATATTAACTACTATAATACTGCTCCCGTATGTACAAGAATATAACTACTATAATACTGATCCTCTATGTACCAGAATATAACATCCTATAATACTGCCCCCTGATGTACTAAATATAACCTACACATAATACTGCCCCTATGTACAAGAATCTAACATTTCTATAAAACTATGCCCCCTATGTACAAGAATATATCTAACTATAAAAACTAGCCCCCTATGTCAAGAATAATTAACTACTATAATACTGGCCCCCTATGTAAAAGAATATAACTACTAAAATACTCCCCCTATGTTACAAGAATATAACTTACTATAATACTGCCCCTCTATGTACAAAAATATAACTACTATAATACGCCCCCCCATGTTACAAGAATATAACTACTAAATACTGCCCTCTATGTACAAAAATATAACTACTATAATACTGCCCCTATGTACAAGAACATAACAACTATAATTCTTGTCTTATTTACAAGAATATAACTACATGAGAATACAGCTCCCTATGTACAAGAAACTAACTACATAATAATACTGCCCCTAGTACAAGAATAAAACTACTATAAACTGCCCCTAATGTACAAGAAGATAAACTACTATAATACTGCCCCATATTCACAAGATATAACTACAATTATACTGCTCCCTATGTACAAGAATATAACAATTATAATACTGTCCCCCTATGTACAAGAATATAACTACTAAATACTGCTCCTATGTACAAGAATAAATTACTATAACACATGCCCACGATGTCACAAGAAAGTAACTACTGTGATACTGCTCCTATTACAAGAATTAATTTAAATAACTTTACTATAACACTGCCCCGATCTACAAGAATATAACTACAATAATAGTGCCCCCTATCTACAAGAATATTACTACTATAATACTGCTCCAATCTACAAGAATATAACTACTCTATAGTACTTCTCTCTAATACAAGAAAATAACTACTATACAAACTCGCCCCCCTATGATACCACGAAATATAACACCTATAATACTGCCCCTATGTAGAAGAATATAACTACTATAATAGCCTGCCCCTATGTAGAAGAATATAACAACATATTAATGCCTGCTATTACAAGAAAATAAACTAATTATAATACTGCTCCTATGTACAAAAAGAATATAACTACATAATACCTGCTCTCCTATGTACAAGAATAGAACTCTATAATACTGCTCCTATTACTAGAATATAACTAATATAATACGTCTCCTATGTACAAGAAAAATAAACTATTATAATACTGCTCCCTATGTACAAGAATATAACTACTATAAATACTGCTCCTATGTACAAGAATATAACCTACTATAAAACTGCCCCCTATGTAGACGAATATAACTACTATAGATAATGCCTGCTATGTACAAGAATAGAACTATTATATTAGATACTGGCTCCTAAGTTACAAGGAATAAAACTACTATAATACTGCTCCAAGTACAAGAAGATAACTAAATAATACAGCTCCTATGTAACAAAATATATAACTAATATAATACTGCTCCTAAGCTAACAAAAAATACTATTATAATACTGCTCCTATGTAACAAGAATATAACACTTAAAAAACAGCTCCTATGTACAAGAATATAACTACTATAATACTGCTCCTATGTAGAAGAATACAACTACTTCAATGTACAAGTTGCAGTTTTTGGGTGTTCCCTGGCTTATCCTTCTGAACATTGTGTTTCTCTGCTGATCTGGCTTTGGTTGTGCTATTGATGCCAGTTTATCAGTGATTTGGGATTAGCTGAGTTTTATTGTAGTTTTTCAGTTCTATTTTACTTTGTGTTGGAGGAAGGACTTTAGTTTTTTGTCTCTTGTGCCAGAATCTGAGGTATAGAGGAACTAGCTGGGCTTGTAGAGGACTTCAGTGAGGGAGAGGTGACCGGGCCGGCATCACTCTACTAAATAATACCTGTCAGAAGGAAACTAAGAAAAGAATAACATCTGTTCTGAATCAGGGAGGGGAGAGGAGTCACGTCTGCGCTCATAATATGTTTTATCATTTATACTGACATTGAAAGCGAGATTCACCAGGCGAAGGTTTTGGAATCCACAAGGAATTGTATGACTTCCAAAAACAACAGCTCCGAATGAGGGGTTCACGTATTCTGGGAGTTTCTACCTAAGCAGCTTTACTAGATTAGTGAACATTAGATACATTAATAAAAACATTTACTAGAGGAGAATGTATAAAGCAGGCCCATCTTTTAAATCCCTGCCCAAAAAATTTGGTTTCCCATTGTAAGGGGAATGGTTTCAAAAAGGGCCCCAATAAAGAGGAAAGGTCACCTCCATAACTGTGCTAGAACAGGTTTCCCTAACAGGGAACCCAGGGGAAAATATGTCCATCAAAGTACAATGAAGCCCTTTAAAAAAAGGGAAAGGAAGTGCGCCCAAATCGATTTCCCATAGATTGGGGAAAATTCTTCAAAAAGATAAAGACCCTCCTTTAAAAATCAAAACTTTTAAAAACCAAAGAATGTTTCCCCCGACCCAAAATTTTAAATTTACCCAGTTCAAAAATTTTAGTAGTTTTTATTCTTTTTCATAGGAGGCAGTTTTTTTTGTAGTTATTTTCCTTGTACTTTAGGGGCAGTTTATGGTAGTTATTTTCTTGTAAAATAGGAGAAATTTATAGTAGTTTTTTTATTTCTTTTTACATAGGGGAAAAGTATTAAAAGGTAGTTTTTTATTTTTTGAAACATAGGAGGGCAGAAATTTTTAGTAGTTATATTCTTTACTTGGGGGGCAGTTTATGGGAAATTTTATTTTTTTTACATAGGAGCAGTTTTAAAAGAGCAGTTATTTCCCCCCCCCCCCCCCCCCTTGTCCCTTTTAAGAGCAGAAATTAAAAGTAGTTAATTTTTGGGTAAAAAGGGGGCAGATTTTAGTAGTTATATTCTTTTTTACAAAAGGGGGCCAATATTATATTTATTTAAATATTCTTTACTTTGGGGAAATTATTTATAGTATTTTATTTTTCTTTTTTTTAACCAAAAGGAGCAGTATTATATTATTTTTTCTTTCATAGGGGAAAGTATTATGTAGTTATATTTTTGTAAAAAGAGACAGTTTTAATAGTAGTTATATTCTTTTACATAGAGAGCAGTATTATAGTATTTTATTTCTTGTTATAGGACAGTATTATAGTGGGTTTATTTCTTGAAACATAGGGGCCCAGTATTATAGTATTTTATATTCTTTGTACAAAGAGGACGTATTATTTTAGTTATATTCTTGTCCCATAGGGGCAGTATTATAGTAGTTTATTCTTGTACATGGGAAGCATTATTTTTAGTAGTTATATTTCGTAAAATAGGGGGAAAGTATTTTAATTTATTTAAATATTTTTTTGTACATAGGGGAAATATTATAGTTTTAAAATTACTTTGTCCCTGGGGGGAAAGGTATTAAACATTATATTCTTGAAAACCCCAAGGGGAAAATTTATTATAGAAAGTTATATTTCCTTGTAAAAATAGGGGGCAGAAATTTAAAGTAGTTATATTTTTTTTTGTACATAGGGGCAGTATTATAGTAGCATATTCTTGTAAAAGGGGAAACCCAGTATTATAGTAGTTATATTCTTTTTACATGGGGAGCAGTATTATAGTAGTTATATTCTTGTAAAATAGAGAGCTTTAATTTTATATTTAAATTTTCCTTGTGGGAACAAGGAGGCATTTAAAATATGTTATATTTTTGAAATAGGAGAAAGTATTTTTGTATTAAATTCTTGGGTACATAGGGGCAGTATAATAGTATTTTTTTCCCTTGTCATGGGGGAACAGTATTATATTATTATCTTCTTGTAAAATTAGGGGCAGTATTTTTAGTAGTTTATTTCTGTACAAAAGGAGCAAGATTATGTAGTTTAAATTTTTGTAATAGGAGCTTTAAAATTATATTTATTATTTCTTGTCATAGGTGGAGAAATTATAGTATTTATTTTCCCCTTGTACATAGGGAGCATATTATAGAGTTATTTTCCGTACATGGGGGGCCCAATTTTTTTTGGGTGAAACCCAAACAGGGATACAATCAAAACAAAAATTCCTTCAATTCCCAAAAAAAAATTTCAATAATTTGTAATAAAATTTTAAACTAAGGGGGAAAAATTTTTCAACATAAAAGGGTCCAAACCTGTTGGAAAAAAGGGAAAAAAAACCCAAAAAAAAAAATAAAGAAATGAATAAAATTTTATACCGGGACTTTATATTTCTACTGGTTCTTCCAAACCTCTTACCATGATCGGGGTTGAAAAGGGTTCATAGGTCAGAATCAGACCCGTCCCTCCCGCCACCTGCCCTCCATGTCTGAGCCCGGGACTGGTTTCCCGGCCCCCCTTTCTCTTGGGGGGGTCATTCTCTGGGCCCCCCATCATACCCCCTCTTTTTTATTTCCCTTTCATTCCCCGTTTTATCTCTCCCTCAGTTTCCCCCTTCAGACAGGACTTGTACCTGTTGGAGAGGGGAAAACCGCGCCCTAAACCCCTTTTTCACCTTTTTCCCCACCGATTTTTGGAAAACCAGGGGCCCCATTTTTTCCCCCGGGTTTTTTCGGATGGATTTTTTTCTTTTTTCTCTTATTTTGGGTTTTTTTCCCTTTTTTCTCTGCATTAGATGAAGGGCCCAGGTAGAGCTGCTGGGGGTGATGCCCAAACCCTGCTCTTCCCACCTCCATGCCCCCCTCTATGACCCCTGCCTGTTTTTTGGTCTGGCGGGGTTACCTGTTTTTGGCTGGTGACCTGTGTCAGGTTTGTGGTTGGCCTGGCGGGTTTCCCCCCTTGTCGGGCCCGGGTTCCCTGTGTCGGGCTGTTTTTTGGTCGGGCTGGTTCCGGGTGCCCGGGCTGGGGTTTGGGTTTCCTGGCGGGGTCATAAAGGCCACCTCCTCCAGGTCATCTCCCCCGCAGTAACCCTGATAGGGAGCCCCGGGCAGATTTTATGCCAGGCGTTGGGGCAATCTCTAGGGGGATGCCCAAATTTTTTTGCACTTTAAATTGCCCCTGACTTTTGGCAGTGACACTGACATGGCCCCCTCCCCACAGGTTAATTTCCCCACGATCACACACCGCTATACCCCGGCCCCCCACTTTTAAAAGCATTTCCGGGGCTGCCCAGGGTAGAAGCGGGACCCCCCTTCCCCCCGGGCCGATGAAAAAGGGATTTGGGGCGGGATGGTGGGGGCCATTGTGTCCGACCCCAGCTTCACGAGGCCCCCTTCCACCCCCAGCCCCAGCTCCATCCCCCATCCCTGTTTAGTGAGGCAAGACGGGGTCACAGTTTTCTTCGGGCCAGATTTACAATGCCCTGGAAAGGGGAATTTCATTCCAGAACCCTTAAATGGGAGTTCACTGTGTCTGGTTTAAAGAGATGGGATAAAGCTGAACTTGCCCCACCCTCTTGCCCCTTTGAACCCGGGGAAGCTGGCCAAAAACCCGGTCCAGGTCCGACATGACTTGAAGCCCACATCAAAAGCCCGGGCCCCGTCAGGAAGATTAATCACTGCCGGGTTTGCAACTGGGCGGAACCCAAATTTTGGCCACACAATGGGTTTCTCAAACCCAATAAACCTCCTACGGGGCAGATCTTCCTTGGGCCCCTTATGCCTGAACCGGACCACGTTCCCCCTTTCTTGAACCCGGGCCCGAAATAACGGTGTTAGCCATAAAAAGATGGTGCCCCTCTCCCTCCGGGGCTTTCCCTAGGAGGGGCATGACAACCGCTCTCCTGAGGGGGCGGGCGGAGCTGTGTGGGCTGCTGACCCCCCCCCCCCCCCTTGCACAAAGGGGGCCCCAAATACGGGGGTAACAAGGGGAAAGTCCTCACATTGGATTGCGCGCCCCTTAAATCTCCATAAACCCTCTATGGACTCTGCGCAATAGGCCCTCCCGGCTAAACCCAAAACCTGGAGAGGGATTAGCTCCCCCCAAAAGACTTCCAAACATTACCCCCCTGCAGGGCTTTAACCAAAACACAGAGTCCCCTCAGAAAGCTTTCAGAACCCGCCTTTTACAATCATTAGAAAGTAGAGTCCTGAGACCCTGCAATGCGATTTAGAACCCCTGCACTACGGGCAGCAACCCACCCTGCACGGGAAATTTCCACCTGTGGCCCCCTTTTTGCCCCTGCTCCCTTGCCAGATCCCCTTCCAGGGATGAGTCCCGGGCCTGCTGCAATTTGTTCTCTGGGGGAAACCTTGTGTGTCTGCTCTGCAAAAAACACAGTTAACCTTCAGGTAAGTGCCCCTTTGCTGCGGGTTTCTGTCTTTTTTACCCTGCAGGCGGGGTCAGCTGGTGGCCCGTGCCCGTGGGACATGTGGTGGCGGCGAGGTCCCTGGTCTTGTGCTTGTCTGTGTTGCTCCCGACCCCGTGCTGTTTGGACCTTTTTCCTGTAGAGACCCCCCTCTTCAAAGGGGAAGGCTTGCTGGCGCAATATGGGGGCCTTACTTGCTGGGGGGTTTGGCTATGGAGGCTCTAGGTGACTGGGGCCCTTTTGCTTGGCCCGGGCCTCAAAAACCTCTCCTGGTTCCTGTAGGTTCCCCAACAGGTCCCAGTTCCCATGATAGTCCCATCCCCTTCCCCCGGGTCTCTTGGGCTGTCGCCCATTTGCCCCCCAAGCTTCTTGCCCATGGGGTCGTGTCCCCGGGGATGGGGGCCCTTTCATCTTAACATGCAGT
Source organism: Phyllomedusa bahiana (assembly GCA_025379985.1). NCBI lineage: Eukaryota > Metazoa > Chordata > Amphibia > Anura > Hylidae > Phyllomedusa > Phyllomedusa bahiana. Next base: position 16,746 of record JAODAL010012901.1, on the reverse strand, counting down.
GGATCTTTTTCGGGCAGTGGGAACCTTGCCCTTTCTTGGGGGTCCCCCCTTTCCGGGCCCCATGGGGGATCGGGTGGGCCCGGGTTGCAGTCTGGTGCCCCCTTTTCCCCCATTACTGGGGGGCTCGGGAGGCTGTGGCTCTGCCGCAGGGTGGGGGGGTCACATCCCTGGGTTGGGCCCGGCCCCCAAAGGTTCCTTTTACGGGGTTTTAAACGGGCCCCCTTGTAGCTTGGCTGCTCCCTTGGGTCCCCCTCCATTTTTACTGCCCCCCATTTTTGCTGCCCCAGTTTCGCGACGTTCAACCCCCTTTAAACCCTGTGTGCAATTTGCGGTTCTTTTGGGCCCTTCCAGAGGGGTTTTCTGGGGGGGGGATTTGGTTTTCTGCTTGGGGGGTCTGCCACCTCCCGGGCTTTTAATGGCGTCTCCCTTAAACCTGCTGCATCGGGGCAGGGTTTTGCCCCAAAATTTTTCATTTCGAAGTTTCTTGCTGCTCCCCAAATGCTTCTCCATAAATTTCCCTGATGCCTTCACTGCACAAAATTTCCTTTTTTCTTAATTTTGGGGGTTTTCCCACCCCTGGATTGTGGAGCCTGGGGGTTAAATCCCAGATTGGGCCGTGAAGGGGGGCCTTGTTTGGGGAGGGTCCCCTGCCAGGGGGGGGGGGGCCCCAACCCGGGGGCTTTCCCCAAATCAGGAGTTTCCAGAAAACACGTCCTTTTCTCTGGGGAGGCAGTATTATAGTGGGTTAAAATTCTTTTTACAAAAGGGCAGTATTAAAAGTAGTTTATATTTTTTGGAACATAGGGGCAGTATTTAGTGTTATATTTTTGGGGACATAGGAGCAGAAATTATAGATTTTATATTCTTGTACAAAGAGAGCAGTATTTATAGTATTTTATATTTTTTTACATGGGGGCAATTAAGTTTAAATTTTTGGGAAACATAGGGAGCAGTTTTAATAGTAGAATATTATGTAAAAAAAGAGAGCAGTTTTTATAGTATTTAATTCTTGTCAAAAGGGAGTATTTAGAATTGTATTCTTGTACAAAGAGGGCATATTAAAAGAAAATTTAATATTCTTGTACTATTGGCAGTATTAGGCAGTTTATTTTTTGTACATAAGTGGAAGTATTATAGCAGTTATATTCTTGTACATAGAGGGCAGAAATTATAGCAGTTATTTTCTTGTACATAGAGGGCGTTTTTATAGAAAGTTATTTTTCCCTTTTTACAAAGAAAGTATTATTTTTAGTTATATTCTTGTAATAGGAGCAGTTTTAAATAGTAGTTATATTCTTGTCAATAGGGGAAACAGTATTAAGTATTTTATTTTCTTGTCCCAAAGGGGACAAAAATTATAGTTTTAAAATTTTCTTGTACATGGAGCAGTATTTAAGTAGTTATATTCTTTTTACATAGGGGCATTATTATAGTAGTTATATTCTTTTTTACAGAGGGGGCCGTTTTAAATATATTATTTTCTTTTACAGGGGGGCCGTTTTTAAATAGTAGAAAATTTTTTTGTACATAGGGGCGTTTTTTGAAATTATTTTCTTCTACTTTAGGGGGCAGAAATTATAGGTTATATTCTTGTACATAGGGAGCATATTAAAAGTATTTATATTCTTTGCATGGGGGCATTTATTATAGTATTTTTATTTTCTTGTAATAGGGGGCAGTATTTAGTAGTTATATTCTTGTACATAGGAGCAGTATTTTAAAAAGGTTAAATTTTCTTTTTACATGGGGGGCATTTTATAGCAGTTATATTCTTGTACATGGGGGCAGTAAAAATAGCATTAATTCTTGTACATAGGACAGTATTATAGTGTTATATTTTTGGGTACTAGAGGGCAGTATTTTGTATTAAAAATTCTTGTACATGGGAGCAGTATTATAGTAGTTATATTCTTGTACATAGGAGCAGTATTATAGTAGCTATATTCTTGTACATAGGTGACAATGTTAAAGTACTTGTATTTTTGTACATAGAGGGCAGTATTATACATAGGAGCAGCATTAAAGTGTATATGTTCTTGTACAAAGGGGTAATTTCATAAGGGCCATGTTATTAGTAGCAGTATATTAGTAGTTCCATTTTCCCAAAAGTGGAAACCCCTCACATTTTTGGAAAAATTTTTTCTATTTTTTTTCCATGGGAAAAACACCCGAAGATTGACACTGATACAATGAAAACTAGTCAGTGCTGGGTTTTGGTATCACAGTGAAAAATTTGGTTTTCCTCAAAAAAACCTCAAACAGACATCAAATGCAAAACCCCTGGAAAAAAAAAAGTGATTTAAACCCAAAGTGACAATATAAGTAAAGGAAAAACCCTAATTGACAATGGAAAAATTTGTCCCCAAAGTGCCCAATATTTTTGCATGTGCTCCATTTTTTTCCCAGCACGGCCTTTTAACTCCGTGGGCATGGATTTCACTAAAAGTTTCCAGGTTGCAGCACAAAAATTTCTTTTTTCCTTCTTCCATGGGGAAAATTCACGGAGCTGTGGATGTTAGAGACCTTGTGCTCTTCCCCTTCCTTTGAGGGGGCCCCCCACAAAGGGCCCATGGGTTTTTTTAAAGGTCTGGAGCCGTTTGGGCCCCATTTCCAGAAACCTTTACCCTCATTCCCTGTAGCAAGGCAGGGGATCTTGGGGGTTTTTTGGGGGTCTTTAAACATGTTGGACACCCCCTGGGGCCCCAAAAGGGGAGGAGATCATGTTCTGCTTCAGGAGGTCACAGTACATGTTGGCATTCATGGTTCCCTCAATGAACTGTAGCTCCCCACAGCAAGCAGCACTCATACAGCCCCAAACCATGACACTCCCCCCACCACAATCCTGGTGTGCAACTCAATGGTTATAAGGGACGGGGGAATCCGCAAACAGAATTGTACCCTAAACCCTTTGAAAGACTATAAAATCCCAGCCAGATTCTTAAGGCCGTGTTCACACGGCTTATTCCCGACGGATTTGTGAGCCGTATTGAGCTCACAACTCCGCCGTGAATAAGGGGCGGGACGGGGGGCGGGGCCGGAGCGCGGCGGGGCGCCGCTCCCGGCCCCATAGACAATGCATTGTTTACGGCGCGTACGCGCCGTAAATAATGTGCATGTCACTTTCTCCCCCCCCCCCCCCCCTCCGCGGCGGATTCGCCGACGCGGGAGGAGCGACGGAATCCACTGTTCTCTATGAGAGCAGAGGATTACCGTAATGACTCCGACGGATTGGAGCCGTAGTGAAGCGCAAATCCGGCACGGAGTACGGCGCCAATCCGCGGCAAAATAAGCCGTGTGAACGAGGCCTAAGACAGAATCCAACCGCCATTTTCCATATGGATGTTCCCTAAGGGGCAAAGTTGTCTTTGATAACTCTATTGTAATTGATGGATGCTGCCAGCCAACTATCTTGGCGGGAAAATGTACGGAATTTTGGGGGTAAAGGGGGCAAAAATTTAAGCTTTTGGGGCCCCTGGTGAAAAAAGTAAAAATGGGGCCCCAGTTACCATGCACCTTTGAATACAAAATTTTTTTGTTATGTGGTCGAAGGGCTTTTGGGCCCCCTCAGGCTGCAGGGCCCGGTAGCGACTGCTACCGCTGCACCCCCTATAATTACGCCCCTGTTACGGGTTGTGTTGATTCTGGGATTTTTGCACAGTGACTGTGTATATTTGGGATTTTAGGAGCTGATTACTCCCAATAAACCACTTCTACAAACTGTGCTACGTGTCGGTTCCCATATGTAAAAATGAATCATGGTTTGTTCTTGTCGTTTCATAGGTAATGGTCTGTAATCTGGGGGCGGCATATAATGCAGCTGTTTATACTGTACTCTATACTGTTATCATCCCGGGAATTCCACCCAAACCCCTAATTTTTTTGCACAATAAACCCTGATCGCTGCAAATCGCTTTCTGTTGTAGGTTTGCCTCACAAAGTTATATTTCAAAGGGACTGAAACGCCAGTGCGGCCGGCTCACACCCGGCGTGTTCAGCTTTCCTAATTCCCCGATAAGACTTAATAAGCAAAATGCAGAGCATTAAATCAACTTGTCCGTGGTGAGCATTTATAGAAGAACTCCCGTGGCATAACAAGGAAGATCCAAAATGGGGTCCGTGAAAGGGTTTGGGGGGTAAAACGCCCCATACATGAAAAAAGGGGGGCTATGTAAAAAATTAAGTGCACCTTATTGTATGGGCTACATAGATGATTTGAAGGTGCTACTGATTTGGTTTTACTATTGAGTGATTGCTGCAGGCAGGATCGGGGCGACGGGTAGGCGAAGGCAACCGACCACTTAGGGCACCACTTCATCTCAGGTAGAATAAGATGCGCAAGGAGGTATGGGGTGGGCTGAATTTTCCATGGGAGCGGGAGGTGCTATGCATCTTATTTACCTAGGGCACCAGAATACCTTGTCCTAGTCCTGGCTACAGGCCACCTTGCAGGCGACACAGTGCAGACTGCAGCTGTAGCCCATGTTAGTACACTACAGCCTCAGGTACTCTGGAAAATGCAAAAATTTCAAAAAATTTTAAATTTTTTTATTATGCCACCCCAAAAAGGCCCAAAACATTTTGGCAAATAAGGGGTTTGCTTCCGTGCATTGTGATAAAATATTGCATATACAGATTGCTGTTCATGCCCCTTCCTCTGTCACATACAGACTGCTGCTCATGCCCCTTCCTCTGTCACATACAGACTGCTGCTCATGCTCCCTACTATGTCACATTTAGACCCCTGCTCATGTCTCCTCTATCACATATTGACAGCTGCTCATACCCTTTTCTTTCACATATAAGCCACAGCTCCTTTCTGCTACTCTGTCACATATAGACTGCCACTCGAGTCCTCTACTATGTTACATATACACTGCTGCTCACGCCCCTTTCTCTGACATATAAGCCGCTATTTATGCCCCCTTCTCTGTCTGATATAGAATGCTACTCATACTCTCTCTTATATCACATATAGACTGTGGCTCATGTCCCCTTCTCTGTCAAATATAAACTGCTACTCATGCCCTCTTATATGTCACATATAGACTGTTGCTCATGTCCCCTCCTCTATCACTTAGAGACTGCTGCTTATGCCCTCCCCTATGTCACATATAGACCTCTGCTCATGTCTGCTCCTCCATCACATATAGACAGTTGCTCCTGCCTTTTCCTCTCACAAATAAGCCACAACTCAGGCCCCCTCCTCTGTCACATATAAATTGTCGCTCAAACCCTCTACTATGTTACATATTCACTGCTGGTCATACCCCTTCCTATAACATATAAACTACTGCTCATTTCCCCTCCTATGTCAGATATATACTGCTGCTCATGCCCTCTCTTATGTCAAATATAGACTATTGCTGATATCCAATCCACTGTCACATATAGACTGCTGCTCATGTTTCCTCCTCTGTCACATATAAACTGCTACTAATAGCCTCTCCTATGTTACATATAGACTGCTGCTCATGTCCTCTCCATGTCACATAAATACCTCTACTCATGCATTCTTCTCTATCACATATAGACAGCTGCTCATGCCCTTTGATCTCAAATATAAGTCACAACTCATCCCCCTCCTCTGTCACATATAGACTGCCGCTCAAGCCTTTTGATCTGTTACATATACACTGCTCCTCATAGTCCCTTCTATCACAAATAAACCACTGTTCATGCCCCTCCCATGTCACATATAAACTGCTACTCATACCCTCTTCTATGTTACATATAGACTTATTCTCATGTCCTCTTCTCTATCACATGAAAACTACCATTCATGCCCTCTCCTATGTTAGACTGTTCTTCACGTTCTCTCCCATGTCACATAAAGTCCGCTGCTCGTGCCCCTGTCCTGTTACATATAGACCACTACTCATGCCCCTCCTGTGCCAAAAATAGACTGCTGCTTATGCTCTCTCCTATGTCACAGAAAGACTTGCACTCTTGCCCCTGCACCATTTCATATAGACCACTGCTCATGCCTCCTCCTATGCTATATATAGACTGCTGCTTATGCCCTCTCCTCTGTCACATACAGACCGCTGATATGCCCTCTCCTCTGTCAACTAAAGAATGCTACTCATGCCCCTACCCAATTACAAATAGACCACTGCTCATGCCCCCTCCTGTGCCACAAATAGACTCCTGCTTATTACCTCTCCTATGTCACATAAAGACTTCTGCTCAGGCCCCTGCACCATTACATAGACCACTGCTCATGCACCCTCCTATGCCACATATAGACTGTTACTTATGCACTAACCTCTGTCACATATAGACCGTTGCTATGCCCCCTCCTCTGTCACATATATATGCTGCTGCTCATGCCTCCTGCTGTGTCACGTATAGACTTCTGCTTTGGTGCCCCCATCACTGAACTTCTTGATCCCCCATTTTTCTACTTGTTCCCACAGTCCAGCCTTCTCCTGCTCCTCTGTAGTGTGATGAGACTAAGAAGACCTTTTGTACCGTAACAGTCACATGTCAAATTTCCTCTAGGTCCACTAACATCCCACTGCACATTTAAATAAACCTGCTTTATAACAAGGTCCTTTCTTGAGGTCGCAGAGGCCAGGGACCACCTACGGTGCCTTTCCCTCTATCAATGCACCTAGAAGGTTGAGTGGTCACCCACCTCGCACGCTCCAAGAAGCCCAGTGGCATACTTATCACTGAAACAGCTGCTTCAGGCCCCTTGGAGGACCCAGTCTTAATTGTTCCAGGTGGTTATGAGAAGAAGCTGTGTAGAATGTCTTTCTCCAGAGGAACTTCTTGAGGATGATAAACTGGCTGAGTAATCATAGAAAGTACAATGAGGGGAAAACAAATGCTTCTGTTCTAGGGAGCAGCTTTCGGGCCACTGTTGATTATTTTTATGGGATCCTATCTCTTCTATGTACCTCACGGTCCAGGATCTATGGACACCAAATTCCCAACCCCCTCCCACATCACTTAAAAAAAATGCTTTTCTGCAGTCAGGGCAGGTATCCACGGGGCCCATCACAGGTATGAATCAACCCCACAAGCTCCTCTGATGTATGGTGAATCATAGCTCTGAATTTCCATAAGAAAATTCACAGCATTTATTGCCTAAGGGGCGAGCATGGGGTAATAAAGAGAAAAAGCAAAGCTTGATAGTTAAAGGGGTTCTCCTCACAATGTGTCTAGTTCTGCTTGTAGTTGGCTATAACATATGGTCCCCACAACATAAGGTCACTGTTACCTGTGATATCACCAAGAACAGGTGTGGACTGAATTGACTCCAGTGCTGGGCCCGAAGAATCAACTCCATTGCTGGACCCAGTGCAGGGCAGGCACAGCTTTGTCTCTCCTCGAGGTTAGAGTCACAGGGAAGTAAAAGTGATATGGTTTAGTCTTATACAGTACTTGAAGTTGCTGAAAGAACTGGCAATGACAGACAGGGGTGCGCATAGCCCACCAGAGGAGCTGATTCTTGGGGTCCACCAGTGGAGTTGATTCTTGGAGCCAACAGTGGAGTTGATTCTTGGGGCCACCAGTGGAGCTGATTCTTGGGGACCACTAGTGGAGTTGATTCTTGGGGCCCAAAAGTAGAGCTTTTTCTTGGACCCACAAGTGGAGAGGAGTCTTGGAGCTCACCAGTGGAGCTGATTCGTGAGGCCACCAGTGGAGTTGATTCTTGGGCCCACCAGTGGAGATGATTATTGGTGCCCACCAGTGGAGATGATTCTTGGGGCCCACCAGTGGAGTTGTTTCTTGGGGACCACCAGTGGAGATGATTCTTGGGGCCACCAGTGGAGATGATTCTTGGGGCCACCAGTGGAGATGATTCTTGGGGCTCACCAGTTGAGATGATTCTTGAGGCCACCAGTGGAGTTGATTCTTGGGGTCACCAGTGGAGTTGATTCTTTGGGTCACCAGTAGAGTTGATTCTTGGGGTCCACCAGTGGGGTAGATTCTTGGGGCCGAGCAGTAGAGTTGATTCTTGGGGCTCAGTAGAAGAGTTGATTTTTGGGGCCCAGCAGCAGAGTTGATTCTTGGGGCCCAGCAGTAGAATTGATTCTTGGGGCCCAGCAGTAGAGTTGATTCTTGGGGTCACCAGTGGAGATGATTCTTGGGGCACCAGTGGAGTTTATTCTTGGGGTCACCAGTGGAGATGATTCTTGGGGCCCACCAGTGGAGCTGATTCTTGTGGCCCACCAGTGGAGATCATTCTTGGGGTCCACCAGTGGGGTAGATTCTTGGGGCCCAGCCGTAGAGTTGATTCTTGGGGCCACCAGTGGAGCTGATTCTTGGGGCACCAGTGAAGTTGATTCTTGGGGTCACCAGTGGAGATGAATCTTGGGGACCACCAGTGGAGATGAATCTTGGGGACCAGCAGTGGAGATGATTCTTGGGGTCCACCAGTGGGGTAGATTCGTGGGGCCCAGCAGTGGAGTTGATTCCTGGGGCTCAGTAGTAGAATTGATTTTTGGGGCCCAGCAGTAGAGTTGATTCTTGGGGCACCAGTGAGAGTTGTTTACTTGGGGCCACCAGGGGAGGTGATTCTTGGGGCCCACCAGTGGGGTAGATTCATGGGGCCCAGTAGTAGAGTTGATTCTTGGGGTCACCAGTGGAGATGATTCTTGGGGGCCCAGCAGTAGAGTTGATTCTTGGGGCCACTGGTGGAGTTGATACTTGGGGCCACCAGGGGAGGTGATTCTTGGGGCCCACCAGTAGAGTTAATTTTTGGGTCCCAGCAATGGGGCTGATTCTTGGGGCCAAGTAATTGTTTTTTGGGGCCCAAGTAGAGTTGATTCTTGGGGGGGCCATGGTGGGTTGAACTTGGGCCACCGGGGGGGATTTTGGGGGCCCCCCCAAAGTAGAGTTTAATTTTTGGGGTCCCCCAAGGGGGATTCTTGGGGGCTCAACAGTGGAGATGATTTTTGGGGGCCACCAGTGGAGATGATTCTGAAAAGCAGACCCAAGGGCCCACTGAAGGTTTTCCATGCTCCTCTGTGGGCCAGTCCAAGCCTTGCAATCTGGATGTGTAAGGATGATTTCCCATGCTGTGTTTTTGCAAAAAATGCTACTAAAAAGACATGATTTTTTTACATTGCACGTAATGAAAAAATGCATCAGAAAAAAATCGCTTTAAGAAAAAATGCACGAACCTATGCAGACTTTTTAGCAATAAATGCAAGAAAAAAACACATCAAGTCTTAAAAAAAAGAAAAGTTTGCAGTATTTGATGCATGTTTTTTGGCCACAAGTGGTGCGGGCGATAGTCTCGCCTCCGATGCATCCGCCAAAGGCTGCATGAGATGTTGGTAAACTAGTGCGGCCATTGACAGATGGATTGGAGGCGTCAGGTACTTCTACCGTGAATGAGGACTGACATTTGGTGATCCAGCTGCAGGTGTTACCTGTTATCAGGCGACCCCGCTCTCTTCCTGCCCCATGGAGCAGGTGCCCTTCAGTAAATTCTCCTGGTGACGATAAACCGCCGGCTGCTGCTCACATCTGCACCGTGAAACCCATCACCTCATATATCACACTGCGTGCGCCGTCCCTGGTGAATCTCAGGAAGCGGCTCACAGAAGTGAAGCCGAAATAAAAGCTGTAGCAGTGACGCGGTGAAACCTGCTGAAATCTACTGCATGCATCTTACTTGTCTTGATCTGATTTTTAATTATATCCTTAAAGGGGCACTCTAATTGCACCTATTGGTTTGGAACAGGTAGAAAAAGGGAAATAAAGATTATTACCAACTACATTGCTGTTCTGAGTTTGCTTCCTTTCAGAGCTAGAGCAGTTCTTATTCATTGCCTATAGACACAAGCTTCTCCAGATTACCAACCACCTCTCACTGCTCTAGCAGTGTCCTAGATGGTAACAACACGCCCGGCTGTGTCTTATCAGCAGCATAAGAACTTGTTTATCTTTCTTACTGACCAACATTCAAGGGGTTGTTTCATTACAAGGATCTCTGCTTTTTATGTTAGAGATCTTGCAAAAACAAGTCACTTTGCAATATGTGTCCATTAACAGTGTCCTACCTATTCCTAGATATCCTCTCTTGTATGGGCTGCATCGGCTGCTCAGGTTGCTATAGCTACAGACCTGTTCAATCTCTCCTGAGAGGCTGCCAGCACTCGTCGCTATAGCTACAGACCTGGCTTCTACTGCAGCCTAGTGGAAGCCAGTAAACAGACTCCTAAATTCAAAATGAAACCAAGAAAACAGCCGAGATCAAGGCAGATGGAAGGTTCAGTTACAATTGTTCTGTTACTTCATGTTCTATATTCACACAATGTTACCAGACTTGTAATAGCCATAGGAAGTGCAGAGGTAGCGGTCACACCCGGGCCCCATTGTCTGAGGGGCCAACACCAGAATTATAAATGGCAAATGATAGGTGGTGCTAGTATTCTCACCCAGCCACGTGTCTGAAGTGTGAAACCCTGAAAACTACAGTAATGTCACAACATCCAACAATGTGAACATATAGAGATGAATCACCGTATATTGCAGAATAGTGAGTGCAGCTCTGGAGGATAATACAGGATGTAACTCAGGATCAGTACAGGATAAGTAATGTATGTACAGTGACTGCACCAGCAGAATAGTGAGTGCAGCTCTGGGGGATAATACAGGATGTAACTCAGGATCGGTACAGGATAAGTAATGTATTTTACAGTGACTGCACCAGCAATTAGTGAGGCAGCTCTGGGGGAAAATACATGTAACTCAGGACAGTCCAGGATAAGTAATGTATGTACACGTGATTGCACCAGCAGAAAAGTAAAGTGCAGCTCTGGAGATAATACAGGATTAAACTCAGTATCAGTACAGGATAAGTAATGTATGCAAAAAGTGACTGAACCCAGAGAAAAATGAGACAGCTTGGAGGAAAATACAGGATTTTAAACTCAGGATCATACAGGAAAAATAATGAGGTACACAGTGACTGCACAGCAGAATAGTGAGTGCAGCTCTGGGGGATAATACAGGATGTAACTCAGGATCAGTACAGGATAAGTAATGTAGGTACACAGTGACTGCACCAGCAGAATAGTGAGTGCAGCTCAGGAGGATAATACAGGATGTAAGTCAGGATCAGTACAGGATAAGTATGTATGTCCCAGTGACTGCACCAGCAGAATAGTGAGCGCAGCTCTGGAGTAAAAATACAGGATGTAACTCAGGATCAGTACAGGATAATATGTATGTCACAGTGACTGCACCAGCAAATAGTGAGTGCAGCTCTGGGATAATACAGGATTTTAACTCAGGATCAGTCCAGGATAAATAATGTATGTACAGTGACGGCACCAGCAGATAGTGAGCGCAGCTCTGGAGGATAATACAGGATGTAACTCAGGATCAGTACAGGATAAGTAATGTATGTACGGTGACTGCACAGCAGAAATGGGTGAGTGCAGTTGGGGATAATACAGGATTTTTACTCAGGACAGTACAGGATAATAAATGTATGTACAGTGATGGCACCAGCAGAATAGTGAGTGCGCTCTGGAGTTTAATACGGTTTAACTCAGGATCAGTACAGGATAAGTAATGTATGTACAGGGGACTGCACCAGCAGAATAGTGAGTGCAGCTCTGGGGGTATAAACGGGGTTTTAAACTCAGGATCATTACAGGATAATTAATGTATGTACAGTGACTGCACCAGCAGAATAGTGAGTGCAGCTCTGGAGTATTATGCAGGATATTATTGAGTGTCAGTCCAGGATAAATAATGTAATTTATTCACAAAGCTTCTCAATTATGGAGCCAATAACATAGTTCACATCTGTTTAGATCTGATGCTGATGCTGTTTTTTGTGGAATTGATTGAACACAATGATAATAAGAGGATAACTCGGAAGTGATGACCAGTATGAATGTCCTTCCTGTTGTCAGCTTAACATAAATGACAAAATGTCTGTATCTTGAAACCATATTTTCTATTCACTGACAGCAAGGCAGTTGGTAGAATTTTATAAAAATCCTTTGCACATTTGCTCCCACCTTCAGGACAGTTGCTTTGGCACATTCCAGCTGGATCTCCCTTGTGGATGTGACTCCGGCAGGGTCCATGCTTGGGATTGTGTTGATGCTCCGAGCAGATCGTCTGTTGCCCCCACCTGCGCCCGTCTGTCAGTCAGCAGATACCTCTTGCATGTTATCAGTTCTGGGACTGTCATTCCATGGAGGTTTCCTCTCTGAACTATCTGTGATATCAAACACCCTTTTCCTTTCTGGCTTAATTTCCAGACTTTGCATATATAGGGCAGCTGCCAAGGCTTGTAAGCCGGGGAATGAGCCAGAGGAAGGGCCACAGGTGAAAGCCTGGAATACTGACCCTCACCGCACAGCAATGAATGTGGAGCACACGCTGAGCTGCAGAAGACGATGCTGCTTGCTATTTGGGATTGACCACTAAGGGGCCAGCCCCATAAACACCCCCAGAATCCTCTTATGGGTCCCACAACACGGGTGCGCTTTTTTGAATTTATGCCCTAATGTAATATATAAGAGCATAAGCTCTGGGGCTTTCTATTCAAGTAGAGAGGGATATAGTGGCAGTCCCCAGGACCCAGTTGCTATAGTGTCTCTTATTATACTATGTCCTGTATAGTAGTAGCTGAATTGGGCCATCACATTTCTTAAATCCAAGCTCAGAAGGTCTAGCACAGTGTCGGACGGAGTTTCTGAGGCCCACCAGTGGAGTTAATTCTCAGGCCCATTAGTGGAGTTTAATCTTGGGGATCACCAGTGGGTTTGATTCTTGAGGCCCCACAGTGGAGTTGATTCCTGTAGCCCACCAGTAGAGTTCATTCTTGGGGTCCAGCAGTGGATTTGATTCTTTGGATCCACCAGTGGAGCTGACTCTTGGGGCCCACCAGTGGAGTTGATTCTTGGGGCCCACCAGTGGAGTTGATTCTTGGAGCCATCAGTGGAGTTGATTCGTTGGATCCACCAGTGGAGTTGATTCTTTGGGCTCACCAGTGGAGATGATTCTTGGATACCACCAGTGGAGTTGGTTCTTGGGGCCATCAGTGGAGTTGATTCTTGGAGCCATCAGTGGAGTTGATTCGTTGGATCCACCAGTGGAGTTGGTTCTTGGGGCCATCAGTGGAGTTGATTCTTGGAGCCATCAGTGGAGTTGATTCTTTGGATCCATCAGTGGAGTTGATTCTCGGGGCCCATTCTACAGATAGTGTACAAGAGTGCACATGCTTCACATGACTCTTGCAATCTGCCTCTTTTTCTCTGTCTCTTTCCCTGAAATCATCATGCTCAGGGGCCCACTGGGGGTTTCCCCTACTCCTCTGTGGGACAGTCTGAACCTGATCTAGCACTTCTTGGACCACTTTCCTTCTCACCACCAAGGGTATATCTGCATGCCATAGAAGAAGCTCATGCACTTTTTGGGGTGTCTATGGCTAAAGTGGGCATAGCTCAATCTATCCTTTTCACCTTACTATGGTAATATTTGCAGACATGTTTGCTGAATGTATTAAGCCACCCCACTCTCCTCTAAGATGGGAAAGTAGTAGAAGATGGCAGGAAGCTCTGGTATTTCCTCCCGGTATGACTGGTTAAGACTTGACAACTTTGCCTTCTGTTCCCAATGCACAGACTGGTCCCATCACCCTACAACATCAATATAAGGTATGTGTGGGAGGGAGGGGAAGTAGTGGAAGATACTCATCCCTTTTTATCTCCTTCAAGAAATGAGTGGTCGAAGATAGCAGCAGACTCTGGTAAGTCCTTTGGTGGGGGTTGGGTTTTATGATTGTTTCATTGCCCAGTTGGGGCCTCACTTTACAACATCAACATAAAGTGTGGGGAGTGGTAAGAGAGTCATGTCACACTTTTCGCCTACAAGGGATGGGACATTGGTCAGAGATGGAAGCCAGCTCAAATATGTCCTCTTGGCATGGACACCTTACAACCTGTAGATGTTGCTACTTTTTCCCATTGCACAGGCTTACGCCATCACTATACAGCATTAGAACAAGCTGAGAGAATGGTAAGAGAGGTATACCACCATTTCCTCCAACAAGGAATGGGACCTTGGTCAGAGATGGCAGCGAGCTCCTCCACCTAATCTTGACATGGATTTGCAGGTCTTGCTTCCTTTCCCCATTGTTCAGGCCGACCCTATACCCAAACTCAACGAGTTATGGGGAAAAATAAAAAGAGTATGCTACCCTTTCTCCAAAAAAAGGGTGGGATTGGGAAAATGGAGGCCAGCTCTGGTATGTCCACCTGCCATGGACAGCTTACAAACTGTTGACATTGCTTTTTTTCCCATTGCAAAGGTTGGCCCCATCACCTTACAACATCATCATGAGGTGGGAGGGGAATGGTAAGACGTAGTCACCCTTCGCCCCTTAAAGGGGATAAAAACAGTTGTAAAGATGACACCCAATTTCTGGATTCCTCTTGATAACGTATGGCTTGATGACTCCCTTTTCCCATTGCCCCATTATCCTACCAGGAATGGGACCTTGGTCAGAGATAGCAGCCAGCTCTAGTATGTCCTCTTGGAATGGAGACCTTAGTGATTGTTGACATTGCTTCTTTATCCAGTTGCACAGGCTGGCCCCATCACCCTACAATGGCAACATGAGTTGGGGGGGAGGGTTTTAAAAAAAAGAGTATGCCACCTTTTTCCCCTAAAAGGGGAATGGGCAGCCAGTTGGGTATGCCCAACTGGAAGGGGACATTCCCTATGGTTGATGTGGCTTCTTTTTCTCATTGTACACCCCCAGGTAACTGGGTGGAGGAGAATGGAAGAGAGTAAGGGTGGGACGTGGTAGAGATGGAAGCGCTCTTTTAAAGCCCTTTTGGTGTGGCCCCTTGCAACCTGTAGATGTTGCTAATTTTTCCCATTGCACAGGCTGGCCCCATCACCCTACAACATTAGAGAGATGAGAGAATGGTAAGACAGTCATACCACCCTTTCCTCCTACATGGAATGGGACCTTGGTCAGAGATAGCAGCCAGCTCTAGTATTTCCTCTGGGGATGGAGGCCTTACAGTTTGTTGACATTGCTTCTTTATCCCATTGTACAGGCTGGCGCCATCACCCTACAATGGCAACATGAATTGGGGGGATGGTAAAAAGAGTTATGCCACCCTTCTCTCCTACAAGGGAGATGGCAGCCAGCTCTGGTATGTCCAACTGGAATGGACAACTTACCTATTGTTGATGTGACTTCTTTTTCTCATTGTACACGCTACAGGATCAACATGAGGTGGGGGAGAATGGTAAGAATGTCAAGGTATGTGACATTGGTCAAAGATGGGAGCAAGCTCTGGTTTGTAGTCTTGGGATGGAGGCCTTACAGATTGTTGACATTGCTGCTTTATCCCATTGTACAGGCTGGCCCCATCACCCTACAATGGCAACATGAGTTGGTGGGATGGTAAGGAGTCTGCCCCCTTTTCCCTAAAGAGAGATGGATTAGATCTGGTATGCCCAAAACGGGAATGGACACCTTCCTTGGTTATGTGGCTTCTTTTTTCTTTGTAATGTTCGGGTTTAAACATGAGTTGGGGGGGATGGTAAGAGAGACATGCCACCCTTCTCTCCTACAAGGGAGATGGCAGCAGCTCTGGTAGTCCTTTGGATGGTTGGACCGTTTCCCGGGGCTCTTAAAGCAATTAATGTGAATTGGACCCACTTGACCCTTTGATTGGCTGCAGCTTGTAAAACTATGATATAGCGGGAAATAGTTTGAGAGTTTAAAAAGGGAATTTTCCCCTTTTTCTGGCGAGGTCCGAAGCAGTAAAGCCGCCCTGGCGTAAACATCCCATGCTGGTCCGTACTGCCTTTTTTCTTCTAAAGGTTGGCTCAGGGGCCCATAAATAGAGGGGCTCCCCCCATTTTTAATTTTGTGGTTCCCATTTGGAGATGTCCCCAGCTCCAATATTTACAGTGAACTGATGAAGTCTCTTCTAACCAGAGAAAACTGTAATTTCCATTGGTCGTTAAACCAACCTTGCGGGAAAAAACTGTAATGAAATTGGAGGTTGCATCCGGCTGTGAGGTCGTTGTCAGATACCTGCAACCAACATCCAAGGAGGCAGCTTGACCTGTATTGACTTAGGCACTGACCCACGGTGGTAGCGGGAGGCCGACCAAAGACCACTTCCCATCTGGCACACGGCTAATTATGGGCAATTATGGAAAAAATGTGGTGCTGAATGCAGAACTATGACTCATTCCAGCTCATTGCTCCTTGGCTAACCCTCCACACCTTCTTCTCACAGGAAAAGTATGAAGAGCAATTCCAGTAAGATCAAAAAATTTTCCCGAAAATCTTAGAACTGGGGGGCGTAAAGTAGTTATATTCTTTTACATAGAGGGCGTATTATGTATTTTTTTCGTAATAGGGGCAGTAAATTTTGTAGTTATATTCTTTACATGGGGCAGTAAAAAGTAGTTATATTCTTGTAATAGGGGAAATTTTAGTAGTATATTTTTGTACTAGGGGCGTATTTTTGTAGTTATTTCTTGTACATAGGGGCAGTAAAAAGTGTTATATTTTTGTTCATAGAGGGCAGTTTATATAGGTTATATTCTTGTAATAGGGGCGTATTATGTGTTTTTTTCTTTTACATAGGCAGTATTTTAGTAGTTATATTTTTACTTGGGAGCAGTATTATAGTAGTTTTATTTTGTACATAGGGGGCAGTATAAAAAGTAGTATTTTTGTAAAGGGGGAATTTTTAATTATTTCTTGTAATAGGGGCAGTATTATAGTAG